>JAPMOQ010048382.1:7786190-7810614 GCA_026543055.1 Argiope trifasciata
ACAAATAATTCAAAGATAGCAAGACGAAATTAAATTGCATCCAACATCAGATTAGCGGATTTCCACGTTGCCATTTTTCTGATATTACCTTTTAATATCAATAGTACAGTATAGCATATAAGACTCCATTGACTTACTTTGAGTTTCATTAAAAACGGAAGATAGTATCTTATTATATTATATCCTCAAACATCCCCATATGAGCTAGGCTATGTTAAGTTATTAAAAATAACCACTCATTAAAAATAGCTACAGGATACAATGTAAATCTTAAAATATTAACAATAGTTGCATTTTATTGAAGGTTTTTTTTTTAGTTTTCAAGGTTAATGTCCAATTTATTCTATATATAGTATACACAAATTATATTAGGTATATTGGATGTGTTAATAAGACTGGGTTCTTTTTTAAGTAAAAAAGACTTTTTTTTGCAATAAGAATTAAAGAGCGATTTATGTAAAATTGTTTACTTCAAAGTCAAAAGTATTTTTTCCGGACAAAATTGAATTCCGAGAAGAAAAATTTTAAAATGAAATAGAGATTTTAAATAAAGTTTTGATACCTGTGTGAAAATTCTCTCTCTAGAAAGGACACTTTGCATAAAGAGAAACGTATAATAAATCGAAGTAGTAAGATTTTATGAATACAGTGGGTGGGACAACACATTTTATTGAAATGATTCTGAAGCTTCTTTTACTGGCCTCGCTCCTTGGGAACGAATAATGTCATAATGGAAAACAATCGCGTCATGACTTTTGACACATTCTCATTTTTCTCTTCAGATGGTGTATTTAAATTGATCCATCGTCTCTTGTTTCGTTCACCATTAATGGTTTGATTGACTTCCAACAGTTAATGATAAATTTTGCTCTTTGCCGCATGTGTATTTTGATGGTTTGATTGAATTCCAATGATTAAAAATAAATTTTGCTATTTGCCCCATGTTTATTTTGATGGTTTGATTAAGTTCCAACAATTAAAAATAAATTATTAATCTTTATTGCAAGTATATGTTTATTTTTAAAATGTCCTATACGAATATAGTAGTATACTATATAGTATTGTTGGAGCATGTTGATAATAAATGCCAAACAACAAAACACGCATTTCTATTGCAATTTCATTTTAATATAAATTCAAGCAAAATGATGTTTCTTTAGCAGAAAACTCGATATAGTTTCTAATCTAAGTAATTTATTTTGTTAATAAAAACCAGAAGACATACATTAACTAGTAAAGGCCATTGTTGAAACTTTCAAATCCAGTTTCCCTGTTTTATTGAAGGTGAGTTGTATTACTAATGTCAACAATAAAAACTAGAAGGATCATATGAATATACCCTGCTATTTATTGAGTTCTTTCATGCTGAATAATTTGGGCAGTATTGAATAAAAGGTACCAGCTGAACAGAAAGTTATTTTAGTATCATAAATATATGGATGAATGCTTCTTTTTCAACATGAACTTTCACTATTGTTCTTTAGTTATTTTTCTCCCACGGTAACTCAAAAACTTTTATTTACCAATGAAATTTGCAACAGAGTTTAAAAAGGAAAACATTGTGTGGAATTTGATCAAACTATTTTTCTGTGAAAGACCACCTATGTTTTGGCAGAGAATATCAGAAAATCTGACAAATACTCTAAGTTCTTTGAATTGAAAATTTAGAAATATGTGTGCATTTCTGATTATTCCACATAAAAACATTTGAAGAAAAAAAGTTTCGTTTGAGCATCGGGAAACTGAATCAAAGATCTTACGCATCCACTTCGATTTTTTTGTATTAAACGAGTATAGATCGGCGAATTCTTGTTGACATCTCAAGCTATCCGTTATTACTCCTGTCGCAAATTCCGCACTTAACATGGATAGTAGAAATCGTGTAATCCGATTGCCATCGAAATCGGCTTATCTGATTAACTCGAAGCTGGAAGATCTAGATAATCCAGTCTCGCAGAAAAGTCAACCCCCAAATATACAAGAATTCGTCAAGAAGCTCCTAGTGAAGGACTGATTAACCTTCTGCCAGATTGAATGTAATGATGACATATGCTTTCTCACGCACTTTAAGTTCCACGAAACAAGAACTAAAGAAGCATGAAAGTAAGCAAGCCAAATAGCTTTACATGGTTGATTCGTAATATAATCTTAAAAATTCCAAACAATTTTTTTATTTTTATAAAGTTATAAAAACACTTAAAAGAAGTAATAATAAAAAGAAATAAATTCATAAATAATATCTGAACTTCCATTTTATGTAAACAAAGAAGCCACAAATCTTCTAATAACTTATATTCCACATATTTTTTTAAAAATATTTTCTTTTGTGAATAGATATTTTATATCAGATATAAACCATTATTTTAAATTGTTTCCAGTTATATATTTGCAATAGTTATCATGATATAATTTTAAAAACTGGTATATGATTCTATTCTTGTTCGTAGATCCAAAATTAATTTATATTAATGAAAATATACTTTACTTAACTGGATTTACTGTACACATATATAACTTTTAGGTTTAGATATATCACTAAAAAAGGTAATTTAAGAACAATCTTTGGTGTGATAATGTATTTTGTAGAATTATTTTAACAATTTATTTATACATATTAACTGATAATTGAAACACGGTAACACAAAAACTTTTAATTTATATATTTGAATAATTAAATATGTCATGCGAATTTCTCATAAATGTATACTAACATGGATTTGATGCATTTTTATCCTGGGTTTGAGCAAACATTGAATTAATCGAAGCAAATTGATTTACATTATTATATTCAAATTTTAAACAAGCATCCTACCATAAGAAAAGAAAGTTATATCAAGCTAATATATATTCAGTAAAGTCGAATTATCATTATAACAATAATCAGAACAGATATAAAACTTATGTAATACATTATTTAATCTCCATGAATATTGATTTTTATACGCTAGTAATATATACTTGTACAGAAATATTTTAACTCAATTTAGTTGTAATAATATTTATATTTAAATAATAAAATGTTCAGTAAATTTTCATTGCACTACACTGCATATTTATAGAACAATATATAAGTAATTTATAAACCATATATTTAATTAAAAAATTGTAAAAATATAAAAAAAATATTTTTTATCTTGATTATCAATGTTGTTAAGCTTTGAGAATGATCATTCGTTTCTTTCCATGTATCATTACCTCATTTTTGGCATTTTCATTTTCATTCGTTCCATTAGAAATAATATTTAGAAAAATGATTAGTTAGTTTTGTTAAAATATTTGCTTACTCACCATCATATTATACTACAGCCCAGTAATTACAATAGCGAACAAGAGTAAGTGCTATTTTTTAAAAATTTAAATTTTTTTGGTTTCATACACTTCCGAATTTTTTTACGAATTTAAATTGAACAATTTAAGATTTTTTCTTGAAATCGATTTCGGGATCTAGGTATCATATCATTACCAAAGCTTATCATTACCAAATCTAGCTTAGAAATACATTTTTCGTATATAAAAAAGGTGTGCTTCGTTCAAAGAATGTATAATGGCAAAGATGGTATTCCATGCCAAATTATCAAACATGTTAGATCTGATTGAAAATTAATATTGATTTTCATTAATTTTAAATACACTGTATATTCTTTACACTGATATGTGAAGACAGAAAAAAAGTAATTATTTGAAAATATAACCAACGAATCATCAACCGCGTTCGCTTATTTCTGTAATCTATTGATAACAGTAAAATTGATTGAACTCTACATTAAAAACATCTAAGGAACACTGAACTAATAAGGTTCGATTTCCACAAAGTCAGAGCATACAAATTTTAACTAGGTTAGTCTACTTAACAAATACTTGTAAATTTGCAAAATAATATATATAAAAAATCATTTTGAAAATATGTATTGAAGGTTGGTACAATGGATAAGTTTTCAAATAGCTCATTATGTTTAATTTTAATTAGATCACATATATTTGAGTTTAAGTTTCAAAATTAGATTTTTGCGAGACTAGAACAATAATTAATAAGAAAATGATATTCCTTGGATTTCTTTTTTCGGGGGGTTTCCCCACCCCCTTTCTTCAGGTGCGATATTTGCATTTTTTTATGCCAAAACTAACAAAGTATGTTTAATGAATGCACTACATGCTTCTTTACTGAATATTATTTGAAGTCACTAAAAATATTAAGGTGTGATAAAAATAACTACTGCTTTTATTAACTGTTTTTGTCAACAAATGCGTTGATGAGCATCAATAATATAGCAATATCTCGTATACAATTAATATCATAAAAAAGTTTTGAATTTAATATGGTTATGATCTCTATTTTAATAAAATTCAGAATTATTAATATGAAAATATTTCATGTATTAAGGTTTATTTAATTTAAAATTAATTTAATATTTTAGTAGTTACCTTTCTGTTTGTTTACTTGAAGAGTTTATGAGTTATTTCACAACAAATATTAACTTAAGCAATTATCAAAAGTTATCAACATATCATCAAACATTACATTTTCATGCTTCAATTATTCATGTTTGCACCAAAAGTAACTGTACGCTACGCTTGTATAGATATTTAATATACTAGTCTGAGAAGTGGAAACCAATTAAAGTATCGTAAACTTCTCATCTTTAAATGGAAACAGCCGTTAGGTTAAGGCAAAATAATTCTAAATATAGATTTTCTTCAAAATTGCGTAAATATCTTTGAATTTTGTTTATAGGCATACTATATATTAGTTGTCTGAGTTTATAAAGAATGGTATTTATGGACAAATAAATGGTCATAGAACTAAAAATACTTTTGGTTACTTATGCAATCTTTATTCCTCAAAGCTTGGAAGCCGAATTTCTTTGATGATGGCATTTCATATTTAAAAGAAATCAATAAGGTGAAATAGTTAAATATGTAAAAAATAAGAATTACTGATACAATATAAATGAGACTTTAATAAACCTCTTCCCGCAATTAAGAGAATAAATTCACGAAGATTACAAGAATATGATATCAGAGACAAAATTTTTTTGCCAATATTATTTTAGGTTAAGTAAAGAGAGCCAGTAAATGTAACTCTCTCAGATTTCCTTTTATGCTTTTATCATCCACTTTGTTCTTAGGAAAGCGACTTAATTCGCCTTTTATCACACGTACGTGCCTCTTCTAAGGAATAAAAATGATTTATTATTCTTAGTTATGCACCCGGACCAACACTTCGTTTAATCTTCTAAGAAAATATTTGGTTCTCAACTTAATGGAGGTCGATTAGCGAGTTCCGCCCTTGCAAAATTAGCCTTCTCACTTACGAAGAATAAATGCCTCACCAGTTTCTGTCCGCTGGATGATACAGTCGAATCAGCTAGAATGTCAGAATCACGTGAAGAATGCGCGTGCATTAAGGGAAGTAATGTCTATGTACACGGGAGTTATTTTCTATTGCTATAAAAGGCTGATGCTCCTATTTGCCTAGTTAATCTTTAGAATATAGGATAGCATTTTCAAAGTGTACTTCGAAAAGAAGAAGCAAATAAATTCAGAACGGAAATAACTTCGTTTTCGTTCTGCATGATATAGGAGCTGGCGAGTCCGTTTTATATGCTCGTAAATAATTGAATTGATTTTTATGTATCTTTTGTTATCTGTAACTGTAACAGAATCTAATTCATTTATTCGAGAAAAATATGAGCAAAGGAAGAGAGCTCTCCTAATCTTTTCAAGTAAACATATTGTTTGAAGAAAGTTACTACCTCGCAGGCCTTTTACTAATGAGTTAAAAATAATTTCGTTATGGTAATTGAATTGATTGCTTATTCCTATCAATTGCATCGCTGCAAACAAAGATAACACTGATTTCAGATATTTCATCTTAATTTAAAATGGCAAGAAAGGAAGCAATTTCTGTGCAGTTGAAAACGTAATTCAATATCTTTTTTTTTCATTGTTTTATCTCTACCATAGTTCTAAGAATATTTAAAGAAGAATAAATATTTTTTATCTGATTATAATAATAGTTAGTAGAACATATGTAAAATAAATAATGTTTTTAATCAACTTGAATTATTACATTTAATTTCATTATGCAATTTATTTCATAATTTCAGTTTTATTAATCAGCTAGGAAAAAATACAAATAGCTGAAATAAATTTAATTTGTTTACCTATACATTTCTTTAGATTTGCCTTGTTTACCTGCTCAAATACATTGATTATTTGCTGAAGGTTTGATAGTTGTTTTTAAATTCTCTGTTCTCTTTATAAAGAGATTCATTTATAAATTTCTCAAGAATTGTGGCCTGTACATTTATTTTTGTTTATTTTACGTTCGATAACATTTTTCAAGTTGAATTTTTAATCACACTGTAATCGAAGGTCAACTTTATTTTTGTTTCCAGAAAAGATTCCAAAAATTGATAGCTGTATAAATAGTGGAAAAATTATGTATTCTGAATGTTCTGAATGTTATTTCATTGATAAATTATGCAAACTCTTCACTATATTTTTCCTACAGATATTTTGGTTTTACAGAAATTTCTTTTATATGACCAGCTTATTTATACTTAAAGAAATAATTTGATTTAAGATAAATTTAGATTCAATCTTTTCTCAATAAATGAAATGAGTTGAGAATATAGAAGTAGAATTAATATTTCAAATTATCCCATTTTGAATCTATATAGTCATTTTCGAGCCTAACTGAGCACATGCATATCGTTAGTTTTGAAAAATAGTTTAGACATTTTAATTTAATTCATTAAGTATGAACACTACTTTGCATAGTAGCAAAGAATGAAAATGATTAAACAATTATAATTATCAATAGACATTCTTTTTTCTTAAAAAATAATAAAATTTTATCTCCCACATCTATTGAATCGTCCGTACCTTTGAGATTTTTCTTCACGAATTAAAGTTTAACGGGGAAAATTCCATTATTTTCTGAATTTTCATTTATTAAATAATACGCAGTCAAAAAAACGAAATTTTATTTTAAAGAGGTGAACAGGCGGTCTCGTATATTTTAAACCGAACATCTACTTTAACGCTCTTGCTTCTAAATAAAGGCACGACAAAGAATTCCCTATGTCAATTTATCCAATGCCTGTGTTCAAAAATTAAATTACTGGAGACAGAGAAGAAGAAAATAACTGTGTCCAAAGAAGAAATAACCAGTCGGGTCAGAGGAGCATAAAAACTCCGCTGCTGCACTTCTCAGGAAATTAAGTTTCCCATTCCACTGGATTCCAACTTTGTGAACCAGTTAAACCCCATCCATCAAAGAAAAGCGGGACAAGATATGAAGTTAGTTTTCCTCCGTAAACCTATTTTTCAAGTAATGCGATTTTAACTTAAAAAGAAATGAGAAGAAGCAAGAAAAAAAATTGCTCTCAGTACTGTAGAGAGAGACAAGAGGAAGAAAAAAATGTAAAAATGTGCAGAGCTTAATGTTAGGTAAGGTGCATTTAAATTCGATCGAAACATTGAAATCGGAGCATTTTTCAAACGCGCTGACTGATTCTGAGACTGAAGTTTTTCTTCATGACAGCGGGAAAAACGCGTAGGGGTTCGCTAAGTTTATTTTATTAAATGTCTGAGAAACCGGATATAGAAACTGAGATTGCGAGCAGATTGCTTATAGGTATTTAATTACTGGAGAAAAAAAGTTATTTTTCTGTTAAAGAAATAAATATAAAAACATTTGAAAATTTTAATTTTAAAGGAATAGATTTGTTACTATATTATTTATTTTTCAAGGGAAATGTTTTATCATCTTGTGAGAGAAAACATAAAAAAGTATAGTTACATGAATATAAAAATATATAAAATAAGTAGGTTTTTTTTCACTGTATTAGCATGGCCTACAAATACATTTAAAGATGATTTAATATGTAAAATTATATAAATTGCTTCTGGTATAAAATGCTACGAGGTGTTAAGAATTAAATTACAAATGCGGTAGAAGCCAACATACTATAGTGATCGGTTCCCATTTGGGGTCACCGCATAATTGGGAAATAGTAGTATGGTGGTTTGTTCTCGCCACCGAGGTGGATACAGAAAAAAGGTGGGTTATTAGGTAAAGTTTATCATCAGCTAAAATTCAACATTATATAATCCAAAATTGTATAGGCTGGAAAATTATCACCTCATGAACGTCTTGATGGAGAAGCTGGTGGAAACGCCTAATAGGAATTACCAAACAATGTTATCATGCAAGAGGGCGTCCTACCACGGTATTCCTCTTGTGAAAGATCACAAGAAGGATAAACCTTCATCTGTGATGTGACAGGAAGATAAGATCCGTTGAACTGAGAATAATTTGTCGAAAGGTAACCCGCCTGACCTCTTAGGTCACCCCCCTTTGAGGCTGACTTGGGTGGGAAGGATATTGGGAACGAGATGACATATAATATTTTAATATCCCTGTTGTCAACACCTATTTAAAATTAGTTTGATTTTGTTAAAAATGAAGATATTTTGGTTTGATACATTTTATTCTAATTTCATTCCTACAAATTAGTAGACTGGTTCCCATAGATAACTTAAAGCATTTCCCAAGGGATGACTTTTACCGTGGCTGATGATGACTCTTAAACCTCAACTACAATTTTATTCAGTGCTGTTGCAGCAAGGGTTGTGCCAATCAGATTTTTCGTGGGCCTTCAGGTGGATCGGAGTTACCGGTTATAGGATACTGCAGTGATCATATGTTTTCATTTCTATTAAACAAATAAATAGTTCTAGCTTAAGCCATTATAAGCAAAATGGCACTATGTCCCTTTTGCTTTTATCAGTATGTCTAAAATATTAAAGAAATCGCAATTTCCGTAAACAAATTCATTTTAGAATAGTTGAAATATTTGGTCAAATGATTTACTCTGCTTTCACACAAAATAAAAAATATACATAAATGAAAGGATAGTTAAAAATGTTGTCTAAAGATGTTGATTTCATTGCATAAATTTCTGTGATTTGTGTAATATTTTACAAACAATATTGCTTATATATGTAAGAAATTCCACTCCTTGAGTGCTGCATCCGATCTTAATTTATTTAATTTATAAGCTCCATTGAACATGTACAGTTAGAGGAAAAGGTGATTTCTGTATTGATTTGAATAAATCTAAGTATGTTTAAGTAGATGTAACCTTGTTCAGAGTAAAATATGCATAAACTTAATAAGTCTTTAGTTGAAAAAAAAACTGTTCATATTACCTTAGAAATATCATTGTATTTGATGCCTAAATATATTGCATACTAGCTTCATATGAAAAACAGTTTCATCTCTTAAAATTGCAATTCAAGAGAATTCATTCAATTTTATTTAAATATGTCGTACAATTACGCTTTAAAGGATTCTTCAATAAAATATTTGGTAGAATTCTAATGGACATAATTCCTCTACTTTTTTAGAAGCCAACTAAATAAAGCCAAAAATTACACAACATTTTAATTATTTTCTGTTCATATCTTTATACATCCCAGAAAAGAGTGATAATTTCACCATATCTTTATCCTGAAATTCAGTATTAATTATATTATTAATTAAAACATTATTTTTAAAAAATTATTAATAATATACTATAAAACAACCTCAATGAAGAAAAATAAGCCAACAATTCATGTTTTGATCACCTTTAATGGAAGAAAAGTCAGTATGAAGTATTGATAGCCACAATGATAACTAATTCAAGTTTTATTTAAGATATAAGATAAATTGCGTGTTTTCTTTTCATTTATAAAATGTTTAAAACAGAAAAATGTTACACAGCAAAAAAGCCATAATCGTAAAAGTTTCTTCAGATTCAGTAAAAATAATTTTTATGCTATAATAAATTTGGAAATTATCCCACAAAAAAAAAACACACGCTGAAAAGTCTTTTAATGTTTGTCGAATTAAGATCCTACCTAAAATTTTAAAAATATTCCTTCAAATTGAATATTCTCATCCCTTCTAACTATTTATATGTAAAATGTGACACTTTTAATCAAACGATCTAACCAATAAATCTCTAATACATACTTGCAATTTTTACTTTAAAATCAGTAGTATCAGTCAACTACGAAAAGGTTTTGAAAACAAATCATAATATTTTTTTTTTACATTTGAATATTTTTAAAAATGTTTATCGTTTGTAAAATTAGAAATTGTTTCAGGATCTATTGAAATCTTCTATAGTTACTAAACAGGGGGTGGAGCAAAAAAATTGAGACTTCAAGATTATTTTAAAATTAAAATTAATGAAATAAAAAATTTAAAAAGAAAATCTATGTCGATGATGAATGTTAAATATTATATTGAATGAATGCAAATTCATGTATAATGAATTAAGGAGACAAAGAGGAAAACCTTGTTTTGAATTATAGTTAATGAATTTTCTCTGAAAAAAATATCTTTGGCCCTTATCTTATCTTTATATGATTTTTTTAAATATTTGCGTAGTATTAACATTATAAATAATTAATTTTTCATTCATATACTTCATGCAAAGAAAAGTGCATGAAAAAAATTTTGCTCGAATGCAAGTTTGTCTTATGAAGCCCCTTTTAATTCAACAAAGATTGCACAACTACCTTCAGTAATTTTCAACTTGTTGAAAAACCCTGTTACAGGGAATGCTAAGGACTTTGCAAGTAAAATCCTTCAACAGCTTTATCCCGAGGTGGCAGAAAAAGAAAAAATATTGGCATTCCATTCCTTGTAATTTTGAAGAAGCCTGTACTAAAACAGAAATTAGAAATACTATCAAAAACCATTCCTAAAAGATAGGCCCCCGGTTATGATGGTATTGATTCCAAACTTATATCGATTAGAAACAGTAACTTTTAAGAATCTTTAACCACGTACATGAACAATTTCCGCTATCTAATTTTTTTTCCATTTCTTTGAAACAGAATTAATAGTTCTCTTTAACAAAAAAGAAAAGAAAAAAAAACATTTGAAGTCTTATAGACCCATTTCTCCCCTTCCGACCTTGGAAAAATTATTACACTTTACTCTTAATAAGCAGCAAGTGTTACAACTTCACCAGTTTGAATTCACATCAAGCAAATCAATAAATCATGCTCTTCGGAAATTGCTTGACGTCATCGAAGAAGTCATGGAAATAGAACATTACGTTATAGTTATTTCATTAGACATCAAAGTTATTTTAGACAACTTAATATATATTATAAGAAAAAAGATTCAGTAAACTATATAGGAGAACTAATAATTCAGAAACCTGAATAGACATGCTTTCCAATCGCAAAGGGGAAGTTCAAACAAATGACGGACCAGCAGTATGGCAGCAAACACATGGTTTGCCTCAAGGATCTTGTACATATCATTTTTTGGAGCATAATTGCAGATGAAATTTTAAAAACAGGTTGGTCAAGAGAAATTCATTTGCAAATATATGCAGACGATTTCGCATTTGTCATCAGCGGGAGAACTTAGCGAGAGCAGGAAAAAAATACAAACTTAGCACTTAAATCTTTTAAAATATGGGTCGATAAAAATCAATTCAAAATATCAATAGACAAATCACAATATTTACTTATAGGAAAATTGTCCAGGGGACCAACTGCTCGTTGGAACAACCAGTCTCTTAAACTGACATCATCTCTCAAATACTTGGGAGTAATATTAGATGAAAAGTTAAAATGGATTTCTCACATACAATAACCAGGTTCTATGGCTATCCATCATTATCAACAACTCTGCCGCATAGCTGGTCCTTTCTGGAGGCTATAACAACGATTCAGAAGGACCCTACATGAAACAGCCACAAAAATATGCTCCTGCATGGTGTAAATGCGGTATAACTCTCATTCACTCTAAGTTTGAAGATAAAAATAGCATCTATGCAAAGCATCTTCCTCCTTGATATCATTGGAGCTGCAGTCGTACAACTTTGACTGCAGCTTTGCAAGTCATTACCGGCATCATGTAATTTCAAAGATCAACAAGATACTCTCTTCAGCAATATCACATGCTTAAAGAAAAAAAGGTAGAATTTCAAGGTGTAACATATTATCCTAGAGAATTTGAAGAAAAACTCAAGAATATTTTCATTGTTTGAGATAGAAAAATAAATTTCAACAACAGAGCCCTTTGAAGAGGGTAAGAGTTTAACAATCTACACAGATGGGTCCAAAATAGAGCTGGAAACAGTTTGTTCATATTGCGCTTTCGAAAATGTCATGAAAGTCCTTGAATGCTGGAGGAATTCTATATTATGCTTCAAGCCGAATTGCTTGGACTGAAAAGGGCAATCATTCGAGCAAGTGAAGAAACGAGAAGGTAAAGATTTGCACAGGCAATCTTCCAAGTTTTCTTGCAGTACAAAACATCTCTTCTCCTCATCAACTTTCCGAGGCATTCAGTCCCTTCCTTTCTAAAACACAAGTATCCTCTTAAAATGGGTTACAGTTCATGCTGGTTACAGGGTAATAAAGAAGCGGATATTCTAGCAAAAACAGCCGAAGGTTTTCCAACAGAAGCTCCAAAACCCTGATCATCTTAAACAGCATCTACAAAAAACATTTATAAGAAAATGACAAAATCTTTGATATAAAGGAAATATTGGTTGCTCTGTTCATAAAGTCTGCAAAACAGTAAAATTGCAACCACTCTTCTGCACTTGTGAATAAATCCTGTTTGCAAAAGGACATAGCCCATTCCCGTCTTTTCTTTACCGTTTCCATTTATCAGAAGATGGATACTGTTGTTCAGGAGAAATCGGCAATTCATTCTCTTTACGACATCTTGCCCTTTTACTCTTTCATGGCACCTCAGAAAACTCTCATCCTCGTTAGAAAGTCTATGGTATAAAAGAATCCTTAAAAATCTATTATTAATACTCCTATAATCTAAGAAGAATTCATAAACTCGATTAGATTCCATATTGATCAAGGAGAGCTGCTTCAACTAGATTAACTTTATTATTTTCTTAGGGCACCATTTAATATGCTTCGGATTTTATTCACAATTTATTATTTACCCACCCTCAAGTAACTGATATTTATAATCCCTTTATATTTACTCATACTGTACATTACATGTTCATTCATTGTTTTATTATACTTTTTTTCAGTTTTATTGTAGATATTTTTCATTCTAATATTTATCATTTCTTCTTACTTTGTATGCATATATTTGTCATTTGTCTGTATCTCTCCTATTAATTGCTGTATAATTTTTTGTTGAATAAAGTCCACCTATATCTATACCGAACCGTAAAGGGGTTACATGAGCTCTAGAAACGGAGGTGTGATATGGTTTAAAATATCAAATGTTAAGATGTGGGCTATAGAGAAATATTTGAGTTTCATTTTGTTAGCTATGTAAACATAACCCGTAATATAATTTATCTAAAAATAAAGATTGCAGTAGCGAACATGAAACTACAATGGTTAAAAGTTCGAAAAATACACATTTGATAAATATATAACTTGAATATAATTGGTACTTTTTTTTTTAAAATATATTATTTTACAAGAAGTTTATGGAAATGCTCTATAATGAAATAATTAAGATAAATATTTAAAGAAATCTCAATGAATAATTAAAATGAGCATTAAAAATCAGAAAAATAATATCATGTGAAAAGTATAAATAATATTTAAATAGAGATGCAGTAGGTATAAAATTAAGCTATGGGAATTACCGATGAGTTAATGGAAAGAGTACGGCATTTCATTTTAAGCGAAGAGAGAATGTCAAATTTGATGAATTTATAAGGTGACTGAAATGCACATTATGTAAATTTCCAATGCTGACAGAACCTGCTTAAATTTCTATGTTTACCATGTGTGACTATGATGTAGATCAATTCTGAGTGAATTAACATATAGTTTATAATTTTATTATAAGGAAATATTTTAAGGAAACTCTAGTGAATTGGATTATTTAAAATCTCAGAGTATTTTGCCTATTTTAACTAGATAAAAACAATTGCACAAAAGTACGTTACATCCTTTATTTATAACTCCATTTAAAAATAAATAATTTATTCATTAAGTTTAAATAGTAAATGAAAAAAGCATCATGGAAGTTGATAGAATTCAAACATCTATAATTCATATAAAATCTTTATAATTAGGAGATAAGAAATGGTTCTGTAAAAAAGATTTGTTTTTCAAATTCATATGCAAATAGAATTTTTTCATAATAATCCGTAATAGTTCTTAGAAACCAGTGTAAGCTTATTATTAAAATTTAGAAGAACTTTAAACTTTTTTACACATGCATGGACGTAAATGAATTTTAATATACTTCCGAATAATTCTTTAGCATATTTCATCTGGGCTTTTAGATATTGAACTGAAGATTTATAAACATACAGTTATCTATTTCTGAATCAAATTGCTTGATTTCCATGTATTTCCATCTTTGATTTATAATTTTAGTGATTTTTTTATTCCTTATATTTTGGTCATTATCACATTTATTTATAACTTTTAATGCAATTAGTTACATGAAATGAAGCAAAAAATTTTTAAATGCCTTCCGTTATTATTATTCATGGTAAATGTAAAGAATAAATTATTTTCTCATTACATTTTGGCGTTCTAAAATATCCTTTTCTTAAATGGAAAATTTCTTTTCTGGATATTTAAATTGAAATGGTTCTAAATAGAATTAAAAGGGTGATGTTATCTAAAATAATTTATTATTTTTAGGATAGTTTTCGAAGAGTGTGATTCTGCTCATCAGAATTCTAATGGATTTCAAGAAAATTTCCTTTATGTTTTATGGTTTGAAAAGTTGATGATTTTACAGACTTGAAAAACAAATTAAATTCAATAACCTTTATATAGCTGCAATATTTTTTGATACAATTTCTTAATAAAATCAAAGACATAAAATCAGAAGCATAATGCACATTTCTTTTTAAATTAAAATTTCGAGAAACCTTAATATATCTTATATCAAGTAAAACACCATTTATTAACAAAAAGAATTTCATGTTTCGAATTCATTGTACATATACAATCTAGAACATTTTCTATTTTTTTAACCTAAGCATATTAATAACTTCAATAGAATTGTATCTAAATGTATTTATTACTCGCAATTTATTATTTTTTGTTTGGTAAAGTACGATCTTAGGTCGTAATGATAGAGCTTTGCTATATATAAAGCCATAAAGGAACTTTTGAAATAATCAAAATATATTCAAAGTAATTCTTAGAGACCTTACTTAGAATTTATTAGAATATAAATATAGTTTTGTTACATATTATTATTGAATTTAGATTTACCATTGCTTAATAAAGCAAATTTTGCAATTTAAAACCTTTTTTTTGACAGTGTTGAGATAATTCTAGTAGACTTTTTACTAAAAACTGTCTAGACAGTTCTATTAGGTCTTTATAATTAATTCGATTTTGCTGTTTCTTGTTATTTTGGATTTTTAAATTTAAAAAAATATATATTATTTCTAGTTACTATTTTCCCGTTAATTTTTTCGTTCAAATAGTTATTTCTCGTTACTTCAGCAAATCAAGAAATTTATTTGATATGTTTGAAAAAAGGGATGAAAACTTAAATAATAGTCTCTATGTAAATGCCTTTAAAAGGATGATGACATTTAAAGGGATAGGATTGAATGGGTTTATAAAAATAGTCCATTTGCAATTCAATCAAAGTATTTTATTTCACAAACTTTAATATAAATATACATTTACATTCAATCCGCATCTAATAAAATCCTTTATATTTCCCAGCTTACATAAAACTGCCAGAATAGTGTTGGATTCGCATCTCTTACATTGTGAACACGAACTCACTGTCTGAAGATTCTGCATGTGCGTTGCGGCTGACTCATGCATAAATCTGTCTTGGTCACAAATTCCTCACTGTCAAGAGGATAATGATAATATACCACTGAGGATAATGATAATGATTCAGAGGGTATTGTTCTCTAACTCTGGTTTAAATTATGGCCTGTAGTTGTGTGAATTAAATACACGAGTGAAGTTCGTCCCGTAAAAAGGGTTGTGATGCAAAGTAATTAAGTCGTACTCTTGGCCCTATTTCGAGCATCTAGAAAAACAAGGGACGCTCTCTCGGCTTACAGAAACTGCCAAAGGGCTTATAAAGTGCTATAAATCACAACATAACAGCATCAGTTTACATAAAAACTTGTTGGAGGTATATATTACAAATCTTTTAAAAAATCTGGTTGATTTTTTCCGGTATTTTTCCATAAATATACGGGAATGTTGGGTTTATCTTTAATCTGGAAACGTATTCCATACTTTTTGAGGATGCTACATTTTTACTCAAAAAAGGCAGCATACAGGAAAGGCAAAAGTAAACTACCCACTAGAGGTGATGACATAGTTACTTGTTTTCAACTTAAAGACATGAGATACTTAATTACAATATATTAATATGTGCACTAGATAGACTCCCTCTGTTTGAACTAAATTCGTCTTAAAGACCATCATGCCAGTAATCTAAATATTTAAAACAAAGTCGTAAATCATGTTAATTATCCATTTATAACTCATGAATGTCTGTACCGATTTTAATGATATTCGCTTTTTTGGATTCGTCTCAGGCACGAATAGTAGAATAACTATTAAAATATCATAAAGTTCATGAACAAAATTAATCTTTATTTTAGGAGTATTTTTAGAAGTTAAGCCAACAGAGCTGATTATAAAATGGTCTTTTCAGCAATTGAAATAACCATGCTGGGAAGCAACATTACACATTTGTTGCTATATTTATATATATTCCAAAATATCAATGACACCGTGTGAAGAATCATTTTTAAGAAGTTGATGATTTAATTTTCTTGTCATATCTCAATTACTCTTTTTAGAGATGCTTTAATAGTATTTGAATCAATATTGGAAAATCATAGAGTATGCCACGAAAGGTCACTATATGGCGGTTTTTGGTATTCACATCACTGACACCAACGACGAAATTACCGGCTATCACGCTGATCGATATGTGAACTGCAATGAAAGGATTAGATGTATATTCTCATTTCCTGTTCACGAACGCCATCCCACTGTTTTACATTTGGTGGTGTCTCTGGAGAATGGGCAACGACTTTATTTCACCGCGTTGAATGTTTCTCAAAGCTGAAGCACCTTCAGGGACAACATTGACGAGTTTCTTCGCGACTTATCAAAACGATCCATTTCCCTGAATATTGCTTTACTCAGAGATGCCTTGTTATTACACTTGGAAAGCTTCATCGAAGAAATTTCAGCAGAAACTAAGTGACACGGCTCCTGGTTGTCTAGATGTGTTTTTTATTGATGTTCTTGGCCGTATTTATACCGTTCATCCGAAGAATGCCGAATGCTTCTATCTGCGGTTGTTACTGGTGAATGTTTGAGAGCTAACATCATTCGAATCACTACGAACTGTTATGGTATAGTGTTCCCAACATTTCCTGATGCATGTCAAGAATTCAATTTGCTTGAAAACAGTAGTCATTGGTACAAGACAATGATTGAAACAACTATTTCTGCATCTCTGAGTTAGATGCGCACATTATTTGCTAACATCTTTTCGACATGCTTTCCTATCCAATATAATGATAACATTTCAGAAGACATTTTACATCGAATTCGGGTAAGTTCAATAAATCTCGATATAGAGGTAAATGAGGAGATGCATGACCAGGGCTTGCTGTTGATTGAAGACGTTTGCTACCTATGTGCGGCAATTTATTAGCGAAGTTAGGAATATCAGCGTCATATAGTGGAATGAACAACTCGTTTAGTAGAGAACTGGAACATGAACATGAATGAGACCAATCAGTTCAAACTAATGTACCCTTAATGAACCTCCGACAGAAGGAAGTGTATGAGATATTAATGAAGGCAACTGACGATGGAATGGTCAATCATATGTGGCATAAAATATGTGGTGTTGATAAACCATTCGCTTTATTTGTTCTTGCGTCTGATAATAAATAAAAAAATGTTACATATCAGAAGGTTCTTAAGAGAATAAACCCCAAAGTACATATAGATTAAATTTAAACAATATCCATCTGACAAGCCATTGTAATACTTATTTTTGCAGTTTTATTGAATTTCTCCCTTATATTATTATAACAAGTCAAATACGGTTAAAATCCGAACAGCCGTTCTTGAGTTAGAAATGGTGTAACTAAATTTTTCATTGGTTACTAGGCGGTACGAAGTTCGTCGGGTCAATTAGTCAAATATAAAACCGGATGTTTATGATTCAGCTTTACTAGATCTATTGAAAACTATCTTTCATGCAATCTTAAAATTTAGTTAAATAATTTAAACATTTGTGATTCTTTTGTCAATAACTGACACTTTTGAAAAAATAAATTGACTTAAACAACATTCAATAAAGGTCTCACTGAATCGTCGAAAAAATTATTGAATATTGAACAACTTACTTTAAAATATTTATCCTCATAATACATTAACTTTTAATTTATATTGAAGAATATTACCGTTGGCATAAAAAGAGAAAATAAGTTGATTGACAAAAAAAAATCAGTTTTTATTTTTTATTTATAAAAAAAGTGATTGGTAAAATTAAGTATGATCTTTCGCAATTGTTATAATTTTTTCAAGTAGAATTACGATACTAATATTAATAATGGATGATTACATATATTTTTTAAGAAAATAGTACCGTAATCTGGAAAATATTATCACATTACATATCAGTAGAATGATATTTTGAAATTATGATTGACATTATCTTTCATTTGCATTCCAACAAGTAATACAATTTCCAACATCATTCAGCACTAAATTATAAGAATACCCTTTGGTCGCATAGCATATGGGTGCATTCAATTCGAAATTAAGGAATTTGTTTGGAGTCTTACAAGATAAATAGAAGCTATCATTCATCATTATCAAGGCTGTTAATCTCATAATCCTTAACACAAGGTTTATTCAGTATTATCTCCGAGTATCTTGCTACTCTGCATTTCCTATAGAAAATGTTACGGAGGTTGTATTCAACCTGAGGCTGAAGCTTCAGAAGTTGAATATATCTTCCTATCGAGTTTTCGGTAGAATGTGGGTGCATGTAAAGGATATATATTCCCATTTCCTTAGGCAAACACTGAATATACATACATGGGAAACGTCAAATATTTCAGATTTTTATCAAACAAAATGCTTCAGGACCTTATACCGACAAAATAAATATAAAATCTCATTTGCGATTCAACAGTTCAATATCTGGAGAATGTGGTTTGGAAATGCATCGCTTTTGAAAATTTTCGGAAGAGTTTTGCACCTTTATGCAGATGTATGTGTTCTTAAAAATGAAGAGAAAAACGATTTCATGTGACTTTGTATCTCTATTTTGAAATTTTTATTAGTGTTTATAGTTCCAGGTAAACGGAAATATTAACTGCAAAAAATCATTGATTTATCTTGATAGTTAACAAAAATTATTTTCAGCATAGGGACTTTCTATGTTAATTACAAAATTAATAAAATGAATGCAAAATTTATTCTAAATGAAATTTTTAAAAAAATATATTATAAATATTTCCCATTTATACATTTCATACTTTTTAACAAATATTATATATTACTTCATTTGTTTTGAGCTTTTTTTCAATACTTATAGTTCAAGGGTACCGTAAATATTCAAAAGAAAATATTAACTCCATAATGTCATAAATTAATTTTGATATACAACATAAATTATTTTTATCTTATAGACATTCAGTGTTAACTTCAAATAATAGAACAATAAATGTCTAGTCTAAATAAAATTTTAAAAAATATTTTTTTTTTATTCCATGTTCTAATATTTCTTGAAATAATTATTTACTATTTTTAAAAATATGATTATTTATTTAGCTTTGCTTTAGCTTAGCTTTATTTATTTAAAAACTTTTAAATAAACAAAAAAAAATCTATTCAAATTAAGATATCCGACTACGAATTTTTTTTATTGTTATTTCCTGTAGTTTAGACTTTTTCTTTCCAAAACAGTTTAACTCTTCTAGGAAAACCTGGGCTATCACTACAGGCTCACATATCTTTCAACAAAAATTTGTCTTTAACTTCAATTTTCTCAAAACTTTAATAATCATAAAGATTCTCCATCATTAACATGATATCACAAAAACTAATAGAGGTATTTACATAAAAATTTCAGCAAATGGTTTAAATAATATAGGCAAATAAATAAAACAAAAGTTTCATCATTGGTGAAATACGTTTTCATAAATAGGTGTTTTTAGAAAAATTAAATTGGGAATTTAGGAAAAAAATGCATGTATACGTATATTTTTACCCATAGCTTTTTTGCATCTCAAACTTTTTCTTAGATTTTCGTTCACTTCATTCATCAGTATATTCTATAGCTTGAGTAGAAAGAAAAATAGGATTGTTGCGTTACAATTTTATCTAAAGTGTTAACTGTTTTTGTAAAATTTCAGTAAAATTAAATACAAATTTTCCTATTTCTCAAACTATATTATATATATATATATATATATATATATTAAATGTATTGCAGTTATAGTATTTGGCATTATAATTGACAATAGATTTAAAAACCATAATTTAAAATAATTTTTAAAAAATCCAATTTTTCAAAAATATTCCTTTGAAGTTTGTCGGATACCTTAATCGACGTACTGGATAAAAAATAACTGATACGAATAAAATGAAAGAGGTTTTAAAAATACATTTTCAAACTCAATTTTATATGTTATTAAAAAGTTAATTTCGAATAATTAATGTTTTCGTAATCTGAATATTAAAATTTAAAAAATAAAGTAGAATCTAATTTAGATAGCTGCGTAGATATTTTTATATTCCTAATAAAGTCATAATCTTTTTCATTTGCGAAGATAAAAGAATACACGTAAATTTATAGTATAATTTAAAATAATACTTTAAAGAAAGAAAAAGTAGTAAAAATAATTGACTAATAGAATAATATATTGTAATAGTTCCAAAAAATTCTTATTAGATTTTATAACAGATTATTGTTTAATATGTACAGAGAATATAGAAGAAAAACACAACATATAAAAAATATTAAAAGTATTATGCTGAAATAGTATTTTTCATATATTTTATGAAATTAAAATACAAAAAAAAACGGTAACTAATTCACCTTTTTAGGCCAGTAATAGTAATTTAATTTGGATAGCTGCTGTAATTCTAAACTATCTAAAAGCGCAATAGCATAATTGCTCTTGGAAATTAAGTAAATTGTAGTTAGTTTTTATGCTTTCAGAAAGATTAGGTCCTTAAAAATAATCACCTCAAAAAATAAAAGAAATGTATACATAATTTAATTATTTTACATTGCTAATCAACTTAGAAAGCTAATATGTATGTAATAGCAGACTAACTTACAGTGCGGGACCTTCTCCGGCTCATTTTTATTTTTATTTTAAATGAATAACAGAAATTAGCTGGAGCATGAAAGAGAATTATAAACACAAATTTTCTGCTGTAAGTGGTATTTCTATTTCAATGCTCCACATTGTCAGAGACAGTGGAAATTACTTTATATTTTCAAACCAATTAATAAAATGATATATCCCGTGACCTACTGAAAGATATTTAAAATATATTTTGTTTTTAAATTGTTTGCTTATCCAATATTTCATCATCTGTGAATATTTCACATAGAATATTCATTACAAGATTTCAGTATTTAAAACTAATCAGTGACTCAGATACATTTATTCGTATTAAGGAAATGAACTGGAAAATATTAAGTATAGAAAATGAGTATGAATTATTCAATCCACTTTGGGAAAAATAATTTATTCCTCAAGCGGTGAAAATAAATATTGAATTTTAAGCAAATATTAACTTATATTTATAACCAGCTGTGCCATGGGATTTCATATTATGTTTGTTTCTGAAGTTTAAAGGATCTGCGTTGGATCAGTGAATATGCTCAGTTTTAAAATGTAGTCTCTATGGAATAAGCAATTAACGAATGTTTCAAAGGGAAATACATTTACTTATGTGGTGTTTATTTATTATGGGTAGCAATTAACCTTCAGGAAAGGGAGGTTACCTCCTTTTTAAGTCAAGAGAGATTATAAAGAAAGGCTATAAAATGGGCACTACAATTTTGAATTTTGACTTATCTGTCGCAGTTTTAGTAAAAATTGTTAGAAGGAAGCAAATATTAATAACTCTTGACCAAAGCTTCATTTAATAAATATGTTAGCATTATGTTTTGAACATAAGTCCAAATATGTAAGTGCATTATTTGCTTTTAACTTGCAATTACTTTGATTAGCGAGAAATTAATTTAGTCAATTAATCAATTAATTTAGCAAAAAATTTTTAGAACGAGATTTTGCGTTATTTCAAAATGCAGGGTGGCTATAATTAAAGTTTCTTTTTGAAACTATCATAAAAGGAAAACTACTAGAAACAATTTTATCAAACTTCGCAATAGCGTGAAAAAAGTCACGATGACTTTTTTACCAAAAGAAGTTCAAAAACTCACCATTAGGAGGATAATGGCGCTATATGCAACAATGTTAAACAAAACAGGACAGGAAAACAGTAATTTAAAATGCGTTTGATCATTTCTAAAATGAAATTGTTTGAGAGGTTATGTAAATCCACAATATCTTGTAATTAGCTTATGGCAGGAAGGAGTAAATGCTTTTTGCAGGTGCTCTTTACACGTCAGTTGGTTTTCCAGGTAAAAGTGAGTCTTGTCAGTGTTCTCATTGTTACGAATCGCCTTTGTTTCTAACTTGTAAGACCATGCTTTTCTAGTTAAATGTTTCTATAAAGGCGACAGCATTGATTGGTGTGTTTTGCAAATATTTCATTGAGCAAGAAGAATATGCAGAGGGATATGCTAAGAGCTCTTTATGAGATTGCAGTAATGCGATTTAACTTGCTTTAAGAAAATGGCAAATGCTTTTTTGAATATGTTTTCTAACACTTTTCAGAAACAATTAAACCCATTTTAACTGACTATATTCAAGTCTGTTAGTTTAATATTATTGCATCCAGAGCCATTTCACCTCCTCGGGATAAATCTTGAAACTCATTTTGATGGAAATGGAATTCCCATGATTTCTTTTAAACTAATGTCAATTTTGATTACATTTGGTAAATTAGTTTTTCTTTTATGACCATTTCAAAGTGAAACTTTAATTACAAACACCCTCTATTTAATCAGAGCATAAATAAATATTTAATAACATTCCAAGTAAAAAAATATGAAACTTTATGGGCTATTTTTGATTTTTTTCCTAGAAAAACTTTTTATTGTAACATTGCTCAAAACATTTAATATCTTGGAGAATGTTATCTAAACTAAGCACCAAAGCAGTTACTACAATCTCAAAAGGATTTTCATAATTTATTTTTTCTTTGTATTTAAGTGTTTGTTTCAAAATGTTTACAGTAAATTGATAGTTGCACAAAATGGGCCTTATAATACCTCAAAGTAAAACCCATTTAATTAATGACAGAATAAACTAAACAGTTGAAAATGAAAAGGGTTCAGCTTAATGAGCGAATTTCCCCCTTTCAAAGCCCAATTTATTAAATATAAATTCCATGAAAATACAAGCTAAATATCTTGACCTTGTATTTATGTTCTACAACGATTTTTTGCCCTGTATTCCCATCAAGTGGTCTTCAAATTATCTGAAATAAATTTCAAAAAATATATTCTTTCACCTTTCTAAAATCTTTTTTTTTAGTACTGAAGCTAAAATTTTTCTTATTCCTTATTTTTCAGGCATCAGATATTAAATGATCATTCTCCTTGGCGAATAATTTTTCCGAAGTTTAATAGGCATCAAGATATAAAAGTATTTCATTATTCTTTCATGCGTTGAAATGAATAATTTTGTCGATTCATTGAGATAGCAATGTTATTTTGTAATTTTAATCAATGACTAAAGAAATATAAAAAAATTGGAAAAAAGTTTTACAGGAAATGAAAAGTACTCTAATAATTTGTTATTGTTGTTGTGAAAATTTTGATTTCATAGTTAGTTTTTGAAACTCATGTTGTATTGCTTGTTTATTCTAATCAAAACTAAATATTTTTATTTGAATAAAAGGACTGTTGTAAGTTTATCAGAAAATTTAAAAATTCTTTGTGGAAAAAGTATATAAAAATATTAAATATTTAGATGCATACATTGATTTTTATTTCAAAGCCTTGCTTTTCTTTCATGCCAGTTTTTTATCAGTGAAAACTTTAAAATATATCTGAAATACTTTCAAATACAATATTAATTTTAGTAAATGGAAAAGATAAAAAAATATTACTATGCGTGCTATTAAAAAGTTAAAATTTATTCTGCATGTGATTAAACAAAAAAAAAGTCGGTTACCGCATAACATTTTGATTGATCCGATCAATAGAAGAGCCGATAAGGCTTAGTCGAATGACTAAAGCATTCTTATCTTAATTTTTTTGTTTGAATTTTTTTTT
>JAPMOQ010048382.1:7819465-7849564 GCA_026543055.1 Argiope trifasciata
ATTTTATTTACATACTTAATACTATATCAAAAATTTAAAACGAATTCAGAATTTTATTTTCATACTTAATACTAAATAAAAAACAAGAAGAAATCAATAAAAGCATGAATTTTGGGTTTAAATTATTTAGATAAGCTAAAAATTTTGAAAATAAAGCTGTGTGAACGCATATTTCTTCCTACCAGATTACTCATAACCCAGAAATTATGTAGCAACATAATATTTCAAAAAAGATTTTTAAGAAATGTGATGGATTCTGTTTGCTAGATTTTACCTTCTGGAAAGTGTATTGCTATGTTAATTCATTTAGAGGTTCTATTTTCCTCATATTCTAAACAAAATATAAAGGAATATATAGCTTTAAGTAGAAGATATACTTTTGAAATAACACAACATTACTACTTTATATTTTTCAATCAAAAGTTTATATATATATATGTGTGAGTGTGTGTGTTGCTTTTTTGCCTTTGAATTTTACCACAAGAACAAGAAAGATAAAAAAACATCTTTTAAAAAATTCTTTTGCCTTATGTTTTTAAATGAATGAATTTTAATGAATGAATTTATGAAATTAAAATATTTCAGTAAAGCGTAATAAAAAACCCTTCAAACAAAAATATGTTTTGAATAAGTAAGAATGACACGTATTATAAGTATAAGAAAATAAAAATTTATTTATAATGACTTTGTACCCAAAATGTGCAATTTCAACAATTCCACTAATAACGAGCCATTATTAAGTTAACATCAAAAGTTAACTTTTTAAATCTTTCAAAAGCTTTCAGATTTGTTGGATTAGTGAATTTGTAATCAATTAAGACATTTAAAAGGAATTTTTGAATTCTGAATTGGTATTTATTAATTTCAAAGTTTAAAAGATGCAAAATGAAAAGTTTATGTTAAACTAGAAGATCAAGACAACTATTTTTGTGTTTATATTCAAAAGTTATGAACATTTTTTACATTTACAAAACAGCTTAAATCATGCAGTTTCAAAAAGATTTTTCAAAAATTACTGTAATTTGGATATTCTTTAAACATTTTTTCTAGACACAAACTAGAAGTTGTTTTCATTTCCGAAACTGTTCTATAATAAATTTCGTAAAATATATTCTAAGTATTTATTCTAAATTAAAACTCATTCTATTGAAAGATGCATTTTAATGGACTCTAAGTGTGTGACAAATTTTTATGAACAATTATTCAAATATTTAGTTTATAGTAAATGCAAATGTGTATTATGCACGTAAAATGCAATTAAAACAAATACTTATACATTATGTGATGAAATGAGCTTTTTCAAAATAACTAGAATATTCGATATATATATATATAAAAGAAATATAACTTATAATATTCAAATATAGAATGTACCGCAGCAGGTTCGCAACAAATACCTTTTGCTTGAGGATTTTGATCAAGCGGTTTAAAAAATGAAGAACCAATTTTTTCAAATAGAAAAAATATTTATTTTTTCGCTTTACAATAAAAATTCGAAACTGACTTTTTTTCTAAGTGCAAATCATGACGGACCTATTCTAGAACCTATCCCTTTGTGCAACCGTCAATATGTCTTTTTTTTTTTGTAGAAAATCCCCCGTTCCCTCTCATCCCCTGGAACCAGTCTTACACTTGCAAAATTGCGCGCATCTCGCACCAGTTAAATCCGTTTCTTAAATTTCGCGTTATCTCTCCCGATTTTCTAAATCCCAACCTAGGCTTTGGGGATTTCATAACCAGATGTTATGCTTTCGAATTCCCTTCTTCTCCCCCCCCCTCCTGGAGAGCCACAGGGGACGGCGTTTGAAACTTTTCAGAAAACATTTGGGGGAATTTTCGTTTTCTTGTAGCCTTCATTCCCGCGACAAATCGCTAGGGAGGCTACAGAGTGCGGGTTGTGATATTCCGTTTATTCTATTTGGGTTCTTATTTTTCCGTTGTTTCACGGAGATATAACAGTTAAGAGGGCATAGCTCTGCTTCTTTTTTTACTATTTTCCCAGCTGTCTTTTTGTTATTGCGTTTTGGGTGTATTTTTTTATCCCTTTACAGGACTGTCACGCCTGCAGAAAGTTTTCTAAAAGTGCTTTTGATTATATTTTACTTTTCATGTCAACTTTCGTTGTAAAAAATATGACCGATACTGTAGCAATAATAATAGTGGGATAAAGGTAACCTGATCTACCTTCTGGTTTTTATCTCATTCGCTTGTAACATGATAATACTATTTCATCTTATTCTAAGAAGTAGCATCTTAAGAACGCATGACGAGAGTTTCGGTTTCTGGGTTGAAAGGTGTAGCTATATGGAATTTGTCAATATATAAAGCAAGATCTTTAAACCATCTTCTTGATATTTTTAAATCTGCCGAAATCAATGTAAGCATGCCGTTATTCATAGTATGCAATTGAAATTTCCATTTATAAAATTGGCAATGTTTGTATTTCTGAAAAGAATTTTTAAGCCATGAAATGAAGATTAATTAAGAAATCTTATTATTTCTCAATGTAATTTCAAATTTAATTAACATTTTAGATTGCTTGATAACATATATTTAATTTCATTTATATATTTTATCATGACATCCTAAAACCTGAAAAAGAAACAAGGAGAATTTTTTCCTTATTAGTAAATTGTGACTTCGTTGATTATGGACTTATGATATCTAAAATCATAGACTTTGGATATCAGATTAGTAAATTAGAGAGGGATTTGTTAATATAAAAATATTTAACTTTTGATATATCATTTAAGAATAAGAATATTTTGTAATTAAGGGTTTAAAATGAAGTTAATACTTGTGTCTTTTCTTTCATGTGCCTTTTAATATTCAAAATATAAAAAAGTACTTCTAAAGGTTTTGTTAATGAAGTTGCAATAATGATAATGTTGAATGCAGTATTACAAAATAAATTTGCTTTATTTTAAATAAAGTTACATTTTTGCCCGTGTATGTTTGTTAATATAAGTGAAAAATAATTTATCTTTTATTTATTCTTTTCCACTTTCTAAATTTGCTGACCTGTTTACTTAATCTTAAAGGAAAATTCTAAATCATGTTGTTAAAAAGTAAGAAAATGAAAAAAAATGTCTCATGAATTATAAATTTAAAAGATTTTTCTTTTAAATGTAATTAAAAATAAATAAGTCCAAATCAAATAAAAATCGGTGTAAATAAATTTAAAATTTCGCATGTTTATTAAATTTAAAATCATGATATTCATATTTTGAAAATTCATACATAACCTATAAACGATATCGATTACTTGTTTATATAGGTCTCATAAAGGGATATTTAATTATTATTAGTACTTAATATTTTAAAAAATATAATAGAATTTCTTTTTGGAAAATTGTTTTAATTTGCTCAGATTAAAATGACCCAGAATAGAAAAATTCATTTCATATAATAAGCCAAAACAAAAAAGAACAGTGCTCGGAAGACAGTTTTGTGAAATAATTTTTTTTCAATCCAGATTCTAAATTAGTTTTTCTTTTCAATATCTCTAAAAAGAATTTAGACATTAATGATATTTCTGAAGATTTTTATACTTTTTATAGATTTCAAATGCTTGACTAATGTATCAATGCAGAAATTCGATTTTTTAAAAAGGAAATTGAACCTCATATATAACTAATTTATCGATTTCAGTCTAAGGAAAAAGTAACTGCTTCTTAAATTTAAATGTTCGTTTGCTTGATTTTATGAAACATTTATAACTTCTAAAGTCACATTTAAATTAAATATTTTATTCCCCTGGAATCGTTTTTGTTGAGTTTTTAAAAGAAAAAGATGCTTTTAAATATTACTTTCTAGCATTGGGATAATATTTATATTTCTTGAAGAAAAGAAGTGTGGATGCACTCGTACTTGTGTATGTCAACGAAGAACAGAGTACATACTCTCATTGATTGATTTTCAGCAAATTATTTTCCAAATGAAGATTTTTTTTCTATGATTCAGCCAATGAAAAAAATACTATTTCTCTTTAAATATATTTTATTGCTTCATTGAATTGGCGTGATGTAAATCAGAGAACTACGAATAATAGAAATTTATATTAAAAAAATATTATATGATCGCAAAATTGGGCCAAATTTGTTAGTCACCATTTGGAAAAACATCCCAAAGTCTCACATCTTACAATAGTATCAAATTTTGATTTAGACCACAAAGTCGTTTTTGAGGCTCTCATGAGCAAAATCATTTAAAAATTGGTGTTTGCTATCAATTTAAGAGAAGAAAAGAGTCGGTTAAATTAAAAAGTTAAAAATGAGTATTAATAGTTTCAGATATAGGGTGGTTTTTCTCCAAGCGCAATGAAATCGCTCGTATTCATAAACTCACGAAAACCTGTCATTTAGGACTGCTTCTAGATATAGCAATATCTGGTTGTTAGGATTACATTAAAATTGTCAGAATTACATTTGGTGGAAAAATTAGCGATGCAAGAATTCAACCTTACCAATATTTCAATTGTTTTTATTTATATAGATTATTATTGAATATATACTGTATTAAATCGTTCTTCTTTTTCTTTTGCAGTATTGACCGCTGGTGATCCATATTTTGCCGAACCAATGTCAAACACAACAGCAACTGTTGGAAGAGAAGCAATTTTAAAATGCACAATTGAGAACTTAGACTCTTTTAAGGTAAGTGCTCATTTATAAATTTATAAAATGGCTCAGATAAGTTAATTATTTTCATTTATTGAAAGAAAAAATCTAATCTATAATTGTATATTTGGTTTGAATATATAAAACAAACTGTTTACAAACAAAAATTATATCAAATTTGTTTTAGGCTTCGTATAAATGAATTCTTTAAAGGATGGTTGAGATTCAATTCATTCTTATAGTTTTACTTTAAATATTAATTTTCTTAAAACATAATGAAATTAAATTTTGTCAAACGTAATGATATTAATTTTTGTAAGGCGTAAAGCAATAATTTTTTTGTAAAACGTAATGTAATTAATTCTTGTATAACATGATATAATTAACTTTTGTAAAACATAACTTATTTACTTTTTATAAAATATAATGTAATTAATTATTGTAAAATATGTTATTTTTGTAAGCAATTTACAATCTCTGTTATTGTATATAGTCAAGCCAGCTCAAAAACTTGTTCTAATGAAAATAAAGGACCTTAAAACTAATTCTTCTCTTTAGGGCACGAACTGGATCTGAAGTCTTGTCTTAAACAGCAATGCACGTTCCATTATCGTTTGTCAATTTTCATACTATAGAGAAACTATTGATTCAGAAACTCATATTTAAATGTTGTAAAAAAATTTTATTATTAGAAAATTAATTTTAATAAAAGTTTTATATCTTATGAACATGAGTTAGTGTACTTTTCTCAATAATAACTGTTATTATCATTTTTCTTTTTTCTTAATTATACGCAATAAAGTGCTTTTATGGCACAGACTACAGACTTGTGCATGCTAATAAAAACTCTGAGATGAAAGTAAATGTTTTTTGTACATATTATGTTTTCTTTCAACGAAAGTTTTTCGCTCTATATTCTAAATTATTAAATTCAATCTTAATTTAATGTCTGTAGCATAAGAAGAAGAATTAATTAATTCTAATTGAAAGTGAAATAATAGCGTTAAAAACAACATGTTTATATTTCTCTTTCTACATAAAAATTATCAGAATGGCTATAAAATAAATTAATTTTTTAATAAGGTGTAACTATTGCTGAGTAATTTAGCAGAAAAAAGCAGATGTTTATAATAAACTTTTTATGTCTTAAAGAAATTTTTATCAAAATTTAATTCCATATTTTCAAAAATAAATATACTCGTATTTATTTCAGAATATATTGCTGCAATGTTAGAATTTCATATAATATTCTCTATGATTTGGAAAGAAATATAAAGACGAGTTCAATTTGACGGATTTTCAGTAAAAACAAAATAGAAAAAACAAATTAATAGGAACACGAGTTTAAGAATATACATTTAATCAATGAAAGACGAGACAGTTTTGAGAAATATTTCAAAGATTTTGTAAAATTATTTTAACAAAGTTCCCTATTAAAAAGAAATAAAATAAATAAATTTGATAAATCAGAATTATACGGGAGCAGCTTAATTTTTATTTTTGCTGTCTTATTAATAAAGTTGAACGTGTGAGTGTGTATGAAGCTGAGGGGTCACGTGTCATCGACGCTTTTAAAATCAGACCATTTGGGCAACAGTCAGTATATTTGCCATATATATATTTAAAAAGGGAGAATGAGCATCTCTCGAGATGAATTTTTTTGAAACTTTTGTTAAAATCTAAACTGAATTTTGGCATTTATCAGCAGTAACTCTAAATAATATTAAGCAAATTAAAACTTATAAGTTTCCAAATTTAGAATTATTTTTAATGATTAACTAATTTAATATTCGGTGAAATTTTTCAGGAATTTTGACAATTTTTTTATTAATATTTTTTGCAAAATTTTCAACATTCTATTACAATGCTGCCTAGAAATTCAAGCAATGGAAACTTGATGAATTGATATTAAATAAATCAGTGTTTCATTCGAACCTATAGCTGATAGGCAACATCGACTAATTTATTTTTAAAAAAACTGAATGATTATTCTATTCTCTCTCAAAGATTTACAGACACTCTTAAATCGTTTTTTCTAAAGTTGATAGCCAATTTGAAGTAAACTGAAAAATCATTCTATTGTCTCAAATCAAGTTTCTAAAGTTGATAACAAGCCGAAACTTTCAGCTAAAATCAACTAATTTGTAAATAAGGCGAAAAATAATTCTATTTTCTCATAAAGATTTACAAACACAGTTAAATAAAATATCTGAAGTTGATAAACAGAGTCCAAAATTTTGTAAAGAAAGTGAAAATTCCCTTTATTATTTCTCGTGAAGATTTAATGACAATATTAAACCAAATTTTAAAAACTGATAGCCAAAATCAACTAATTTGTATATAAATTGAAAATTAAACTGAGAATATTTCTCTCTTATGAAGGTTTACTGTCATTGTTACATCAAATTTCTAAACAAGCAAATTCAGTGTATTTTATATTTTGATGAGTTTAAATTCTAAAATAAAATGCTGAATTATTGAATACTTACGAAACATTTTATAGAGAAACTTTAATTAAACATTACAAATTGAGGGAGTACCAATCACCATAATTACATTTCCTTCAAAAGAAAAATATATATGGTCTTTCTTTCAATATCTCTAATACAAAATTGGTTCTAGATATCGAAATACCATTAATAAATGCACCAATGAATATACAAAATGAATCAATTAAACTCCCTATCTGTCTGCGCCAGTAGAATTTCTTTTCAACCAATTCAGAGACATGTTCGAATATGTTTCTTCACTTCACCAAACTTTTCAGATAATTTGTCGAAATGCTTGGATATAACTTCTTTTGGAATCCCGTTGCTCGTTATCTTAATGGAAGGTTGGTAAAAGAAAGGTAAAACGACTAAATAAAAGAGAATGGCAGAGAGAGAGAGAAGTGCGGACCAAAAATGAAAGAAAAAAAGAAAGAGAGAAAAATTATCATTGAGAAGGAATTCATCTGGAATCATTATCTTCATGCTAGATTGGAAGATGCTACATCATTTCAATTCGGCTCTAATGGTTGGTTGGAGAGTTCTGCTTCTAGATTAAATGAAGAAGCCAGACTCAGCCTCTTGCCGATGATGTTGGAGACCAAAATGCTTCCTATTGTATCTACTTTACTCAATTGTTCTGTCTTTTATTCCTCGGAGATCTTTGGAATTGTTGGCGTATTGCTGAGATAAGGAGAGAGCAACACGCAGCAAGATTGTTATCTCTCTTTCTGAAAGAAGGCATTCAAAAACCAGTTTTTAAAGCATTCAGGAAAAATCTGGAAAAAGAAAGGTGCCTAAAAGGACAGCGAATACAATAAAGCTATAAATGTTATTATCCTATAGATTTATTTGAAATCAGAGATATCGAAGTAATGAATAATGAGATGTGGAGGCAAGACTGGAAAGTAGCGAAGAGTTCTTAGTTAATATTAAAATGAATACAGTTTCTAGTTTATTCAATTCTATCTGTGCGCCTAGTAATAATAGGCAAAAATGTGCTTGGTGAATGTATGCGCATTTTATTGGGCAGACCATTCGAAAAAAACAGAGAATCCTACATTTTTGTCAAATTTGGTATAAATAGAATTTATGAGGAGTAATAATATATAACCCAGAGCAAATAGTTAAAAGTGTAATTAAAATCAATTGAAAGCCATCCATTTTTTTTCGAGATTCAAAACAATCCTTTCTAAAAACAACCTTATTGTGAAATTTTAGAAATCAAAACACAAATGCATGATTTCAACTTTGTCATGTCTTTCCACAATCTTTGTCAATGCTCTTTTTCTTCTTTTCTTACACTCGAAATGTAAAGAAAGTATTGAAATCATTGAAAAATTCGAACTTTTTTTAACTCTTCGTTTGACAAAAGTTAAAACTTGTCAAACAAAGAGTTTTGACAATTCTTAACTTTTTAATTGTCCCTGAATTTAAGCAATGCATTATTAATACTATTTCAGTCTATAAACTAAAAAAATGTAAAACGTTTTGAACTTGATTGACAGATGAAACTTCACTTATGGGTTTATACTAAAATTTATCAATTTCCATCAAGATTTGGAATAAAATATATTCACAGAAAGTGTGTGCCTGGTTTTACGAATATAAGTGAGCCATTTAATTGCAAAAACAAAAAGCTAGGGCGATAAAATTTAGCATAGAAGTTTTGTATCTAAAATATATATTTTTGTATCAATTTTTTATTAAAAATATTAAAGGATCTGTCAATAGGTTTTTTCGAATGCATGTACATGCAATTACTCATAATATTATGACTTAAATAAAAGAAACTGGACGTTATATCTTGTAGCTGCAACTAAATTTTGGTTCTAGATTTTGGTTTTACTCAGACGGTAAAAACGCTTTCGAAATATATATATTCACATAATATGCAAAGTAAAAAAGAAAAACCATCAATTATAACCAAGGATCTGCATTCCGTAACTATCATTCACCAATGTCATGCCAGATATCAAAAGCGTACCTAATGTACACATTTTTTTGGGAGGAAAAGCGAATAAAAATATTTGGACAACATACTAGAAAGTTCCAGTGAAACCATTCCCAATAGTTTATATACATTTTGTCATTAAAACTTTGATGTACAGTTTTAAATAATACATTTGGTTTATGGAATGAATTTTTTTGATTTTTATTCTTTAATCAAATATTTTACATTGTTTACTTTATTTTTCGAAAACTGAGAAATGATGATTTTGTTTCGCTTGCATAAATTTATGAGATATTATAAATGAAAGTACTGAAAACAAGACAGATTATCTACCGATAAAAATAATTTACACGGTCGATTTAAATGACTACTAATGATGCCATAGTTTTTAGCTCTAGCAAAACAGCTTATTGGTACGTTAAATAGAGAAGGTGAAATGCTATTAAAATACCTCCGTGTTAGTGTTTGTTACAATATAATACTTAAAAATTATCTGTTGAGGAAATCTGGAATATCAAGCTAAAAATTTGAGTTTCAATTAAGTTCAAACTTATTCATTTATTTCAACAAAAAAGATGTTTACCTATTGTAGCTATCATCAATCATAAGCTTAGATTAATTCACCTGATATATGAGGAAATACATTTGTTGTCATAGTAACATAAAATAATAGCGTTTTTATAATACATGAAATCGATAGTAATTTGATATGAAATTAAAAACACAATCACTTGTGTTTATTCAATCACTTGATATTAAAATGATGATAGAAATGTTGTTTACATAGATTGACTCATATTTTATTTCTAAAATGTCAAATAAGGTAAATATGATAACAGGATTACATCTGATATATTACTCGGATTCTAAAAACAATTACAAAAAAAATCGTTTTTAAAAGTGAAATAATATATGAACTGCAGTAAATAATTTTTGTTTGTTTTTAAATGGCAACCCAAGTAATAATAGATTTTCTCTTTCTGATGTCAAGTATTGACTCTAACAAAACAAACTTCTGTTTTTCAATATTCGAATAAAAACAATCATATTAAGAGAAACATCAAACATCAATGATTAGAATAAAAATATGAAATAATCTATTTTCTGACATCGCAAAATTGAGATTGTCAAATATAAATCTTAAATAGAAAAACATTAAGTAATGCGCTTTTCAACAATTCAAAAAGGGGGGCTCCTTTTATAGAAAAAATCATTTATAGTTGTTGAAAAATATTACGTCTATAATGAAAGGAATAAGAAATAAATTTTAGATGAGATTAAAGATTAAATTCGATTGAATATTGAAGGAAGAATGCTTAATTCCTTGTTACTTAAAAGAATTTGTCACTGAAAAGAAAATTAATCGAGATACATTGTAAGAAAAGGATTTCTGAGAATGGGAAACACAGTAATATCATAAATAAAGCCTCTTTTGAATGAATATAAATGAAAAAATAATATTAAAAAGAAATAAAAAAAAGAAATCTAATGATCGCAAATTTCAGTTATCATTTTTGTTTAGCAATTGTCGATTTCATATATTATTTTTGCAATTAATCTTGAATATTTCACATTTATGATCTTTCTTTATTACAGCCATGAAAAATATTCAGGCTTTGCATCAGATAGGCGAAGGAAAAACATATGATTGAATTTAGATATCATATAATAATCAGTAAATTCATTTTTGAAGCATGCAACATTTAATAAACTAAATAATAATAACAGTGTGAAACTTTTGCTTCAAGAATTCTTAAAGTGCCATCTCAATCATTATATATCCATATAATGATCATGTGAAACTTCTCTGAGCTACTTAATGATAATTGATTGTCGTATTTCTTATAGGGCTCACTAGGTTGATTCAGAGTGCCAGCCTTAGAATAATATCTAAAATTTGTCACTCTTCAAATATTCGATATTTATAAACTAATGGAGTTTGTTTTGCGTTGTTATAAGTATTATATAGAGGAAAGTATATCTATAGAGGAAAGTATATCTAAAAATGTACCATATAATTCCACATAAATATTATTAATGCCATATTATCCCATGAATATTTTTAATCCGTTTTTATCCCACATAAATATTATTTATAGTGTAAAGAAATTAAAATTCGAGAACATTAGAAATACTATTATTTACGGAAAACAACATTTCTTCTATATTTCTTCAACATTATTTCTATAATAAAAATAATTGTTAGTATGAAAGTAACTTATAATGCAAAATTGTATTCTAAAAATTATATAGTAAAACAACTGCACTGAAAGTTTTTATTTAAATTAAATAAATTATTTTCATAAGATTAAACCACACTTTGTGCCAAATCTTCATAATCTAAAAAATTACGTGAAGTTATTTTTATTAATTACTAATAAATAAATAAATTCAAAATATTCACATATTTAACATATATCTTACAATCGAATGAGATTAAGGATCTTTTCTGTAAAACTTAATAAAACATTTAATTATGGCTTTATGTAAGATTTCAAATTAGGTGACCATCGTTTGAATAAATTTATTTTTCCTCCTTTTATTCAGTATGATTGATTGCATACCCGTGATGCGTGCTCTTTTATTTAGAGATATTCCTTCTAATTATTTTGAAGGACACGTAGAATACTTGGGAACACTCGAAGGGTCCAAACTTATATTTCCTTAATAATCAGATAAGTGAGGCCATCCTTTTGTAATAACTCCTTAATGCAACTGCCAATGCTCTTTAAGGAGGATATATATATTTTCATTTTTGTATAATAAACTCGAGAATTCCAATATTCTGCAGTACTTGAGCTCGAACGATCTTACGAATAAGAGGACACAACTTTATTTACTCTTATATTTTATTTGATTCATGAAACGAGCAGCAGCTAAGTGGCAGTTCAGTACTTTACTGTATAAAACATTTTTTATGCATGAATTTATTTCATTCATTTTTGCAATAAACGAAAGTTTTATAATTGGGAATATCTATTCTAATGAAATTTAGGCATAATGCAGAATTTTCGAAGATTTAGATATGTGCATGCAAATTATATGGTGTGATTACGGTGTAACTAATATGTACATAAGTTACATACTATGATTAAAGTGAGTCATATCACTGACTCTCTGATCTGCCAGAAAGCACAGGGATAAAAATACTGAATGACCGGATCGCCGCAACAGTAATACTGGCTGGAATTGTGGTTGATTTCTGAGGGACATTATTGGCCAAGTTACAACTCTTTCCTAAGGAAATCAGTCTCGTCATAGATGGCGGGAACCAGACCTCCACCTTTTCGTGTACCCTCCAGTGAGGTGAGATTCAACCACAATGTCGGAAGCATCTCATCCTCATTTCGAGGTACCCGCCGTAGGGTTACTATAGCTTAAGAAATCGTATTAAATCCTTATAGTTATCGAGCGTGAAATGTGCAAATTCTTGAATGATGCCCTCAAAACCAAGGAAAATTGCGTATGGCATTTAATATATGTGCAAAAAAAAACAACACTTTATTCTGTATTGATTTAATATATTTCTTTTCATTTGGAACTATGTTATGATCATTTGTAATTGCCACAATTATTTTGAATTATCCTACATAATGAATATTTAAAATTATTTAGAATATTTCTTCTTCTCCTTTATCTAGGTAGCATGGATTAAAGTGGATACTCAGACTCTGCTCACGCTGGACACACATGTTATTAGTCGAGACAGGAGGTTAAAAATCACCAACAGCAATAAGAGACAATGGTTCTTGAACATCAAAGATGTCAGCGTTCTCGATAGAGGCTATTATATGTGTCAAATAAATACCGAGCCTATGATTAGTCAGGAAGGATTTCTTGACGTTATGGGTAAGTAAAGCTTTATTAGACATTATTTATTATTGGCTTATAGATGACATTATTATTATATTTTTCGTTATAGTTTATAAAAGAGCATATCTTTATTAACTGGATTGCGTGTAAGAATTGCCCTGCCACTTGTGAGGCATACATAGACACACGAAATAATATCATACTAAATCATTGAGATACATTTAAATCTTGGGAAATTATTTTTATTTAAAGAATTGTATCAAAATCTTATAAATTATTTTCCTTTTTTTAAATTATAAATAATGCATTAAAATAACTTTAAATTAAATCATTTATTAACAACACTAATAGCTGTTTTCAGGAGTAATTATTTATAACGTATAACGGGATATTACGTATGAATTTATTAAAGTAAAAATTGTTTTCATTTAAATTACTAAACCTGATATAAAATAGACACTAAATTAATTATTATTCAGTTTTATCAAAAATAATTAACATCATTTCCTTATATTTGGAAAAAAAGAAATAAACAATAATGCCAAAAAATCTTACTTCTATAGTCGAGTAATTACACCATACTAAAATATAAAAAAATATATAATATTGTAATATTTTATTATAAAAATAATAATTTGAAAAATAATATTCATGTATAAAAATTAATATTAAGAACATAGCAACAGAGTATTAATTAACATAAATGCTTATAATAATAGTCTACGATGGCGTTTCAATTAAATATTATTAGCAATAGTATGTTTTCAGTTATTTAATTCACTTCATGATTATATATCTTATAAAATGAGTGTAAAAGAGAGATAAAGAGTGTTTAAAATTTAGTTCATCAATTTTGCGAACAAATAAGTAATTTTATCTAGTTTTAATCAAAAAATATATTCTATAAAATTCTGCTTAAAATTGTTGGACAAATATTTTATTATGTTCTTGTAAGTTTCGAACAGAAATGAAATCGATGGCTTGCATAATGCCCTACCATTTAGATCTTCATATTATACAAGAATACCTTCATAAACACATCAATTCGAAAAACAACTCTGAACGAGTGCTGTTTTTAAAAAATGAATTTAACTTGAAAAATTCTGCATGAATATAGAAGATATTGTTACAACACCATTAATGCCATAAAATTTCAAGAAAATAGAAATAATGTACTTTTTTTTTATCAAAACAGATATTTGCATTTTTTTTGCAAATCAAATTACTATTAACCAATATTTGCATTTACAACTATGAATCTACCGTTCAATTCAGGGCAGTAAGTCTCTATTTATCTAAAGATCTTCGAAACCTCAGTTGTTCCATTAGAACCTAGATATTACAAACAAGTCACTTATCTAGATCAGTAGCTGTGATTTATAGTAAGTTAGGCAGGCTAGAAACATTGTTTAAACACCTTCCGAAGTTTGGAGTATCCTTCAAACGCTGCTAAACCAGATTATTCTATATCCAAATAGACCAGCTCACTAATTTCCAATCTGAATTAGCATTCAAACGCTCAAAGGGATGGGCGGGACTAGAGCCGGAGTCATTGGAGCCATGGCAGCCTCTTCACGCTGCAGGCTTATTCTACATGATGCAATTGCAGCCATCTGAAACATTTGAATATGAATGCCTAATCGTAATAATTACAGCTAGAGTTGAACCAAAATTTAACTGCCTATTAGAGATTTCAGTGGTAGCTTGTCATTGTGTTTGCCTCCTCCCCCGATCTAGAATATGGATTGTAAGTATTTGATGAGATATAATCGTAATATACTATGTGATTGACTTCATCTGGTTCACCGAGCGATTGATTGAGAGGAATGAATTATAAATCTGGGCCCCGTTGTTGGTGATTAGTGACTGACAGCATTTTGGAACGTTTAAGTGTTAATAATGGCTTGCAGGATTTAGATAATAATATATATTTCTAAGATTTTCGTTGCGTTTCGTTGAAGACCTTATCATTAATGATATAACCAAGCATTAATTCTGTCAGAATTCATCATACATCTGATGATCAAGTAGATGTGTACGGTCGGTCTTTGTTCTGGTTTTTATTGGTTGGCAAATAAAATATTTCCGATATATATTCGCATGATAGATACAGTAAAATTCCTAGACGCACACCAATGATATACATTTTGTAACTATCATTTCCCAATGTCTTGCAAAATATCAAGCACTTCACTAATGTCTACATTTTTGGGTAGGGGAAGGCAGAGAAAGAATGTTCCGAGAGGAAATCTTCACTGATTTATATCAAGATTGTCATTAAACAGTTAACAGTTTTTACACAGTTTCTAGCACCACATTTAATTATGGAATGAGCTTTGTGCCATTTTTATTGTTTTATCAAACATTTAACCATAAAATGTATTTTCCTCTTTGAAAGGTAAGAAATAATGATTTTGCTTCTTTTTTGCAGTATTCGTAGAGGATTGAAAACAGAAGTACTAAAAACCAAGAAAGATTATACACACCATCAATTATAATGATTAATATGATTTCATGATATTTAGCTCCATCAAAAGAGTTAACATATACATTAAATAAAGCGAGTGAAATGCTATCAAAATATCAAGGTCTTAATATCTGTCACAGTATGATGTTTGAATGATTGATGAATTTCGCTTGATTTTAAGGTATTTAAAGATATGTCTGCAAGAAAGAAGCATTTCTGAAAAATTCTGTACTCAAATAGGGTTTAGACAATGGCTGCAAGATGGATATATATCACCACTTTTTAATCAATAATTTATTATGAGAACCAAAATAGGTTTTCAAACTGAAACTTGCTAATGAATGTTCTGGATTGCTCTAGTTATTTCATGTATTCACTAGTAATTGATCTGTTAGAAATTAGCAAATGAAGTATGTGTGTTTTCATGTATGTGCTAAACAGGATTTGGAAAAACAATCTTTGAGTACTTTAATGATTTTTATTCTTCAGGATTTCAGATAAATAGTTAATTTTTTATCTATTATTAATAATCTTTGTCCATGCTCTGGGGAGCAACGCGGAAATAGGAAAACATACAGCAAGGAAAAGATAAAGCTTGATAAAATAATCAGATCTTATAAAGTTTGATAAAACACACACACAAATTTATAAACAATAATGACATTATTTTACATATATGTATATATTGTGATGATATTTCTTAATCTAAGTCATAATTAGTTTCCGAATTTTTATTTTAATTAATCCCATATTGACTTCATTCTAAAATAGTTCTTATTTTTATATCCAATGCCAATTTTTTATTTAATTAATTATGCGCGCACGCTATAAGACTGCACCCTTCAGCAATTTCTTAGGCTCTAAGTAAAGAGATGAAAATCTTGAATGCTTTGCAGCATTCTTTTAAAGATAACTAAATGTTTAAAATCTTTCTTCGACATTGTCTAAATCGGCATGTGTCGAAGAAAGTACCGTAAAAATCTCAAAGGGAAACTCTAAAACCATTGAAGGAGGAAATGTTGGTTTGTCGCGATGTAGACTGGTTCATTGAATCTGACCACTTTTTATCTACATAAAGTATACCTCCTGGAAGGAAATACATTTCGTCTCAAAAGGCTTAATGTTAAAAGTTTTACTATTAGGCCACATAATACTGAATGAATTATAATATCCACTGAGATTTTGATTTAGCATAAATTTATCTTGTTATTTCTTTTTTGGCTTAAAAATGGGCAAATCGAAAAGGAAAAATTTAAAAACAGAAAACGCCTTGACCGAATTGGATTGCATCCCGAGCAGCAGTATCATTTTTCTTCAAATTTTGAAAAAACGAAGTGCACATAGCGCTTGTCTTGGCTGCAACATAGATGAGGTCCTTCTCTTCGGAATAATAAAATATTTCTATCGCATTTTACCGTTAGTGATCCATTTTAATTTGTATAGTATTTGACTATAAGCATTGACTTTAGTATCTTTAGATAATTTATTCATTTATTTTTACTTTTCTGTAAAATTGCATCTCAGAATTCTGATTTTTCACTTATCAGATGCTAAGTCAAATAGTTTTCAACAATTTTATTTTAAATTTACTTAATGAATATTCTTACTTTATGAGTATCCATCACTTTATCAATAATTGAATCAATATAACTTCCATTTGAATTGTCAAAAATATATTAAATATAATTACGTTTGAATCTAGCATGCATTTCGCATCAGTGATTCTGGGCAACTTAAGGTGTTATTGCCAAATTACGATATCAGAATCAAATAGACATTTAAAAAATCTTACTTTAATTGTTTGAAAATTGGAAGTTTTAATGAGATTTAACGAAACCGCTGGCTTTAAGATTTATATTTGAATTTACCTGAGAAAGTAAGGCAGGGAATTTAAATCCCAAATTGATAAAGTTATCTTTATGAAGTCAGACAAACAGTATAGGCGTAGATGGAATACTTATGTAGAATATAAATAAGCTAATGGAAAAAAGGAAATCATTTTTATGAACTCAGGGAAAAAATAATAAACATTTAATAACATTTATTTGCAGGATAAATAAACAAATATAAAAAGAAAATTATTTTAATGAACTGAAAGAAAAATTAGCATGTAGTATATGTAAACACATTAAGAAAAAAAAAGAAAATGTCACGGTGATGGACTCGGAACGCAAGAAACATATTGTTACGCAAACTACAAACATGTAAATGAAATACTTATGTAGAATATAAAAAAAAATAGAAAATAAAGAAAATAACCTTTATGAATTCAGTGAAAAAGTAATAAACATCAAAAAATATTTATGTGTAGTATAATTAAACAAATAAAAAATGATCTAAATGAACACAATGAAAGAGAAATGAACATTTAAAAGAAATTTATATATTTAGTTTAAAGAAACAAATAAAAAGGAAAATTATCCTAATGAACTCAGTCAAAGAAAAATAAAGATGTAGTATACATTAACATATGAAAAAAGGAAACTTCATGGCAATGGATTCGGGACATGGAAAAATATTGTTTCTCAAACTAAAATTAAAAGTTTGTCATTCGTGGATAAATAATACAAACAAGCAAAAGTTAATCAAAAAACGCCGTTCAATAAAAGGCATGAATATTTCAACAGAAATTTGAAATAATTGTATTTATTTTTTGCATCTATCCTATATATCAAACCCTTAAGCTAGAGCTTTTATTTAATCATGTATGGTGTATATAATTAAAAAGTATTGCGATTATAAAAAATTCAAACTCTAGATTTTGACAATATTCATTACTCTTATACTGACAGGTACTAACAAGTACTTGTAAGCTTAATGAATCAAAAATGCTTTTAGTTGGGTTGAAAATGCTTCGAAAATAATTTGCTATGATATCTTCTCAACATATTTTTTGAAAAGGTTTTAAGAAATTTAGTGTATTATCTTTCGAACAAATTTGTAGATTTCTATCAAATTTTGAACGACTTCCATTCATTGGTAGTTTACCAAAATGAAAATGAACTCGACAATTACAAAACATTAAAAGTAAGATAGATAAAATCTGAAAATGTTTTAAGACCTAAAATGTATCAAAATGCTCCAGAGGTTTGGCAGCACTTGCGTATTGTATTTTTCTATGCATTTAAATTTGAGAAAAAGCTCAGAAATACAAACATTTATATAAAAAAAATTGTTACGTTATCACATTACTAAAATGCGATTTGCGTTTAATTTTGATTTCAAACTGTCTATAAAAAGCCTTACAAAAGCGTATTAGGCTTTCTTCGCTTTATTACGAAACAGAAAACTCTCTTATCTAGGATACTAAAATAAAAATCTGAGTACTTATTGCTCTCATAGCCTTTCTCGAATTACTCAATTTCTAATCAGATGAAGAGGGGTAAATAATATTTTTGAGACGGTAAAAATCAGCTTCCCTGTTTGCCCTGTATTTCCATTGAAAATATATATATATATATATTTCTCAAATCAAAGCTTTGCGTATAAACTGGAAAAACCCACTCATTAAATTTGGTTGAAATATAAATTTATCTTACATGAAAGTAAATGAAACAGACAAATATTAACTAAATATTGTTGCAAATACCAAACATTAATTATAAAAAGTTTTTGATTAAGTCTATTTCTCACAATACCAAAAATTTAGTATTGCACATATGGTTTGAAAATCAACTATAATAACATGTAATTGATTTTAAATGAATTCCAAAATTTGTTTTCTTATATTTATTTATATGCTTTAACAGAGTCTACAAATGGAAGACAATGCAATATTCCCTAACTACTATATATTATTATTCAAGTTGCTTAAAATAGAAGAATACTTTTTTAAACTTTAGGGTATAGAAAAGCATCATAATAGCATCATTAGAAATTTGTTTGCATACGTATTTGGTTTAATGCAGAGTAATTATTCAATTATTATTATTTTTTTATCTTTATTTAAAGTCTCAAAATTGATAATTCGAATGTTTAAACTATAGTTTATTTCGAAACAACTTATTTAAATTCATAAAATTATATTCTGCTTTAATAGGTATAAATCTAATGAGTTACTTCCTTTAGAATTAATGTGCGTATTATTTCAATACGTTTAATAAAGGATTTTAAGAATTTTGAAATTAAAAAGAATGAAAAATGATCCCATAGGCATAAGAAAATGGTCCCTCCCCAAACAAGTAAATTAAGACCAGGAAATATTTTTGAATTTAATATTAATATATGATGTTCTATTTAAACTCAAATAAAATATATGATAACAAAAAACATTTGATTATTCTGAAATCGTTCTCAAATATCCAATACTCCATAAAATCTTTCAAGGATACAGATATTAGAAAGGAAATTGCAATTAAAAGTTTCAAACACATTAATGTAATTAAAATAGTCTTACAATATTGCATAATCTTTAAAAACATCATATAATTTCTTAGTGCTTGTACATTTAAAAATAAATAATTGATGCCTTCAAAGTTATGAAGTTATTTTAAAAATTTAATTAGAGAAAGAAATTTTTCTTCACAATGAGAACTTAGATGACTTATGTATGTACTTTGTAATGCAGAATGTCTATAGTCACTAGAACTGAAAAATAAACTATATTTTGTTTCTTGTTCCAACGGCAAAACCAAAAATGTTTTTATGCATAGGAAAAAATAGATTTTTATTGAAAAAAAATTGAAAATAATTTTAAATTCAATAGTATTATTAATTCTTCTTTTCAAATGAACAATGGAATACAATATGACAACTCAATCATCTATAAAGGAAATGCAGAACTCACCAATTCAAGATAATGACAAATTTTAGTGTGCCTTAAAATTACTAAATATTCATTCGCTTCGAATTTAAATTTCTTCAATTTTATTTCATTTAAAAATTATGTAGCATCAGCATGCTTTATGATTTTTTTTAAGAAGTGAGCATATAATGGGAATGGATAGATAAAGAGAGAGAGTAACTAGATTTTTTGCATCTAAAATATTTTCAGTGAATTAAAAAATGCTAAACTTCGAACATTTAATATATAATAGAATAATTTATGCTAATGGAAATTATAATAATATACTAATGAAGTTATAATTGCAATGTTTACCATTTTTAACCAAACATTATAATAAAAAGACACAAGCTTACTTAAATATCCGTCATAGAAATTCAAAGTGAAATTATGAATTGTAAATAATTTAATTGTTTAATTTTTTGCTATCCCATTCAATACCTCATATATTGATCCGTTAATCTACCTAAGTCAGCAGGCATTGTAATATATTAATAATTTAGATAAAACATTAAAAAAATACATCTTCGAATATATGGAAACTTACATTCTATGATTTTGGCCAAGAATGTAAATTTGTAATTCCTATTGCTTATTTAAAATTAACCCTTCACTGAGGACCTGTGGTCTTTGTGATTGACGATGACTTCGTTTGCCATAAACTTTCACTTACCCTTATTTTATATTAGCTCAATTCAATGGATTGACCCCGTTCCTTCCTGTTTTGTGATCCTCAATACGCCCGTGCTTTTTCGATTATTTCAGAGCTATATATATATATAAAGAATTTATAGGTTGATTTTTATAATAGGTTTCAACTTGTAAGCTTAAAATACCCTAGAAAACCGTGCTATGATAGACACACAAGCCGATAAAGAAAGACAATGTGTCAAATTTATACATTGTCAATTTTTTTACTTTTTATTTTTCATATAATTTTTGAATTTTTAGTTATATTATTTTCTATATACCTTTATATATTGGAAAAATAAATCTGATTTAAAAAGTATGAAGTAATATGTTCTTTCACGAATATTATTTATTGTTACATGTAGTTTGAGAAGAAAATGTATGTTCAACGCATTTGCTATTTTCAGTAATAAAATATTTTGATTTTTTTTAATATTTACAGAACAAGAAAAATGTCTGAAAAATATATTGGCTGATTTTCAATCTAATACTTTCATTAGAAAATTATACTAGAATGTAAAGAAAATACGGTCTCGTAGACCTCACTACCCCAGTTAAGGGTTATGCGTGTATTTATGCTGTTCATTCCGATTCACTTCTGGATGTTCTATTCGTAGTGAAAAAGGCTCACAGTAGGCCATTTTAAGAATTGAAAGGCGCTAAAAAACACAAACTAATTCATCTTTTAAAACCCTATTTTCTATTATCCGTCATATCAATTTCTTCTTCATCTGCGTCACAAGATCTTACAATATTTTAATATATTTCTATAAATTATTAAAAAAAATACATAATCAAGTATTTTCAAAATCAAATTCTCTCATTTTGGCATGTAATTTTTTTCTTCACATTTGAAATAAAACATTATGATATGTATTTTCATGTACTTTAATGCATAGTAAGAACGGAATGCAGTATGCCATTTCTTAAATTAAAAGGCTCTAAAAATCGCAAAAATAATTCACTATTTCTATTTGAACCTTATACATCAATTCCTTACTTCAACTTAGTCACTAGAATTTGCAATATTTAAGATATTTCTTCAAAGCATTTATTAAAAAAATATTTTCGAATGTGAAAATTCTCATGTTCTCTCATCTTGCCATGTATTTTCTCTTACTCATTTATGATGGAGAATGTAGCTATGCTGTTTCTTCATTTCTCGTCTGCATATGCATCTGTATTCCATGAATTGAAAAAAAAACGCCTAAAAATGGAGAAGCAATTCACCTTAGTCTTTCATTTATCAAATTTTCGAATATAAATTGTCTCAGCTTTATCCTTCCTTGATTTCAAAACAAATCTCCTTTTTTTTTTCCTTTCATGAATTCTCGTTTTCACACCTCCATTTATCTTAGTAGCAAGTTCCAGTAAATTATGAATTACAAACAAATAATTTGTAAGCAACAAAATGTAATTAATTGAGAACTTCATTTGGAAACTATGCTCAAGCCGACATGTCAAGTTCTTTGGTTAATTCAGTGTACCATCATTAATACTCGTCCATGTCGTTAGATCGCCATATCAGAAGCATTTGTCCTTTTATTTTTGATCACTCGGAAAAGAATGCCTTGCAATCGCTAGGGAAAAAAAATGAAATTCCTTAATTAATGAGTTTTAAACGAGAAATTAATCACATGAGAAGAGCCGAACATGTGCTCAAAATTAATCTTTAAGATCAGATTGAAGGGTAAAAACAGTTCATTTTTTCTTTGTTATTCTTTCATTTAATTGAAGTTCCTTTAGTATTTTTCATCCATAAAATCAAAAATGATAGGTTTTTTGAATGGTTTGGCGTAATCAATGTTTTCTAATGTTTTTAAAAGCATTTGATGAGATTTATCCTTTATACTAATATTTGCTGATTCTTTATACTAACATTAAAAAGCAGTTTTTTTTAATTGCTTCAAAATGTTAAAACTAAAAATAATAAAATATTGAGAGATTAAAATTGATCAAACAAAAATAATCTTGTAAAGAAAGCTTTTTTCTTTTTAGTAAACACTGTTGCTACTTAATTCTCAACTGAATATAATTATTGTGTATGTGTGTTAAAAACAGGGCTATTATTGAATGCCGCGAAATATTTTTTAAAAATTTAAATTTTAGGGAAATTTAATATTATAAAGAAATTATACCTTTATAAACTCTTTAAAAAACTTTGATTTCGGAAATTTTATTGAACCTGTCGAATTTGTTTTTTCAGGGAAGAAAGTTGTTATTTAAGAAATGATAATTTTGGTTATTTTAATTTGATTGTTCAGTTCCTTATGCACAAAATGAATATCAAAATTAACTTTGTTGAGGGTTTTTTTTCCATGGTAATAGATATTAATTCAACACTTATCTTTCTAACTACATTAAATTTCTATACATTATATAGTGAGAATGATTGTTGAATTAACGAAATGAGCTAGGTAGAAAGAAATTTTAAGGAATTGAAAATTGTTGATTTGATGAGTAACTAATTTGATTTTAGTAAAAAAATCATAAATATATAAAAAAGTACGTATAATACGTACGTTAAAAAGTATAAATATATAAAAAATAAACAACACATAAAAACTTCATATGATCCTTGAAAAATAATCTGGAGGGGGCAAATCTTACTACCAGAAATTATTCGATATCACAGCGAAGTCTTTTTCTCTTTCATAAAGTAAGATTGATTAAACACCCGAGATACTGTCTTTGCCTGTTATAAAGGCCTGCTTACATGACCTTGAACGGCAGATTTTCTGAATGATTGAAAAGAACATACATGTACTTAAAAATCAGCAGTTAATCCTAATCATCAGTTAAGCTTAATCAGGATAAAGAATTTTTCTTAGGCGTTCTAAAATCCTGAAATATTCGAACTCGAATGAACTTAGAAATAAATAAATAGTTAAACCGCAATTGCATTATGCAGTTTATCTTGAAATGCCGAGAAAAAGTTCCATACATATATTTAAAAAATCCGTAATTGTCAAATTCAGTAAGAATATCTAAAAATACGATATTTGTAATAAAGATTATATGAACAATGCAATCAATTTCAATAAACAATATATGCAATGAAATCAATACAATGTATGCAATGAACGTATATGGAACCGAGGGTCTCTTATTCTTGATCTGATTCCATCGAATAACAATCCCGAGTCTGACATACGTTTTAAGAATTCGGGCCAAACCTAATCCCTCTGGTATGGCTCGTTTTGGAGAGTGTGATGCCAATTGAATTTTATTAATTTGATTATTTTCAAAAGCCTTGATTCCCCCTTTATCAACAATTCAAATTCCCCATTCCTCCTCTATAATATCTACCAGTCATTCTCTGTTATAATTTATTTTGTCATATTTTTAAAGATGTTATTTTAAAGATGTTCCGATAGAAAAATTCGTTTTGAAATTATCATAACGTTAACATGCAATTATGGTAATAATAATTATTAAACTATTTAGCGACAAATTATTATTTGATAATTTATAAGCTAGCAATTACTTTGATATTATTCTAAAAAGTAGTTTACTTTATTCTATTCTTTGTCTTATTTTTTTTTTCTTTTTCTTATATTTTTTGTCTTATTTTTTTTCGACATCGATGTAAACTCTCAAGCAAGTCTATGCCTATTCATTTGGAGCATTTGAAAGACTCCTCCCTTGAGGGAAAAAACGAAGTTAAAAACTCATTAGTTCTTGTTCTGCAGATAAATAAGATTTCCGAAATCATTTAAGAGATGTTGTGTGACAACATAATAGGAAATTGATGGTTTATTATATTTTTCAACTGATAAGCTTCCTAAAGTAAAGACTTGTTTCAAAAAGTTTCTTTTTCTCCAGCATATACAGATTTTTGCGATAAGCTAGTCACTAACATTTTTTTTACGAGCTCAACTATTTTGAGACTGATTAACTCTGCAACTATTAAAGCAAGAACAGAAATAAAATTACCTACTTCTATCGCATTCTATTCTCTTATATAATGTGTAGATTTGTGTGTTTTGGAAATTAAGTAGTAGTTAAAAATTATCAATATTTAAAAATGGAATTAATATCCAAATTGATGAGTTAATTTTTTTCAAGTCACTTAATTTTAATATTTTTCTAACTAGCATATAAATAGTTCATGTACGCATAATTTTGGGCCATGATAGCCTGATTGGTAGCGAGTTGCTCTTCCACTCCTTGGGTTGTGGCTTCAAACCCCGTCGGCTGAAGTCTTTCTGCGTTTAAGGTGGCTGGTGCAATGTTTCAAAGTCACGAAGTCCTCAAAGTAGAGACAGTATCACTGGGGGTACTTGTTCAGAGGTAATCGTTCTAAATGTCCTTAGGACTTTAATATATATGATTCCTCAGGTCTAAATTACGATATGTGAAAGAAGTATGTTCCATAAAAAGTGATTGTGACGTATGAGTAGCTAAGTTGTACTCTGGGCTCTAAATGGCTCTACTGGTAAACAAGAGAAGCTCTTCTAGGTTTATAATAGCTGTCTTGACATTGACAAGTGCCATGGGAAACAACAACGAATATTTTTGGTTTATTACCAATGGTATTTATTTTGATGTGAATATCTATTTACTAAATATCTTTCTTTAAAATTAGTAAAGGAAATCGAAATATTTAATCAGTTATTTTTCATAACTTTCTTCTTTTTCCAAAAGTCGTCTGTTTATAGATAATAATTCAATCTAAATGGAGTATCAGTTGTCAGGTTTTCCTTTTAAAGCTCAAACCTAGATGCAAATTATGACTTATAATCAATGAATTCAGATGCAAGAAAAAAATGCTGAAATTCTTAAAACTATTTAATCTAATATTCAGAAGATAAGTATATATCATTATATATCAGAAGACGGGATATATCATTCTCAAAAAAAATTACTTTTAACCTGAAGGTGTATATGATTTGGCTTAGATAATTAAAAAAAATTGACAGTTAAACATTGCTTTCCTGTCATGAAACTATATATAAAATTAGCACAAAAAATTATCCTTCCTTTATAGTTTTCCCTTAAAACTTAAGTAAATAATCAAATGGAAACCTTTTCTAAATCTGTAAAAAGCTTCTAATTAAGTATAAATAAGAATATAATTGAAATTATAAATTTTAATGCAATGTATTAAATTTTTGGCTACATGCCTTGGTTTTTATTAGTGATCCTAATTAGTTTAAATACAAGAAAGAATTCTTCTTCAAGCTATGAATTAGAAAATGTGAATGTTAAATACTATTTATTATAGAATGATATGTTTAATAATTCAACTCTGAATATTCTTATGAAAATATGCTAAAAATAAATCTGTCTTTTCTTCTAAATATTAATAACAATAAATTGGCAAAAATTAAACGTTTTCAAAAACGCCTTACAATGAAATAAAAGTATATTGGTTCATTTTTTTAAAAAAATATATTTAAAGATTAACTGATATTTGGAGACTAATATTAGAAACAATGAAGGAAACAATTTGCTTGGAAGTTGATAACAATTATGTAAATGGATGCTGTTCAACTCTCAAGTCTCAGTGAAATTTGCTTGCATTTCAAAGTATGAAAATTCTTTTTTTTTATTTCTATCAACAAAAAATACAGTTTAAATTATCAGTAAAACGAATTCTGTAGAATTTTTTTCGCAAAGTATTCGTCCTTTTGAATATCTATGTTGTATTTAATAATAGCAATCTATAATTGTGCCATCCCAGATATGTGTATATGTAATTCAAGCTTTTCATCATCTTCAGTTTTTATCTATGGACTGCAAGGTTTCTTCAGTGGGACGTTTCTCATCTATGGTATAAAACAATGCGTATTACTTTTCATAGAAGGAGGATTTATTAAATTGTAGCTATGCTGCGTTTGCAGAATTCATTGGCCAAGGGAAAATAAAATTGTATCCATTAACAACAATGAGCCTTTTAAGGTGAAATATGTTTTTTATCTCGAAACTTCAGAGAATTAAACTATCAGAAAAAATTTTAATCAATATGAGGAGAATACGCCTGAGCAGATTTTTTAAAGATTTAAGGTTTGAATGTTAGAAGATTTAAGGGGAACATATGACAGATATTGTTTCTCACAACTAAAAGCGGTCTCTTTTATTGTTTGATTGGTAAACCGGTTTTATGTCTTTAAATATTCCAGAAAAATTATGGGATTAATTTCAGCTCTACATAGACATATTCTTTAGTTTTAATACAGCCTTTGTCTTGCTATTTGTTAATCAATGAAAATAATTAAAATAGATGGATGTTCAAAGTAAAATCATTTTATTTCTTTCCATTACTGGCACTTATTTAAATTTTGATAGTTTCTGATACACGTGATGAGAATTCAGATTTTATTGATGAAAGCAAAATTTAATTTTTATGTATTGAAAGATTAAACAGAAAAAAATATTATCATTCATTTTTACATGAACTAGATCATCATATCAATGATGATAGTAATAACTTTGATTTTTTGCAACGAATAAAACCTTTTATCTCATGCTATGATCATTAATGTCAGCCAATATATTAAAAATAAGAAATTCCAAAAGACTTAAAAACATATTTCGTTACTTCATATTTTCCAAAGAACAAGATATTTTCGTGTTGTTTATTTGCAGTCATCCATCACCTTTTTCTAATGACAAGTTAAAGATTGATGCGATTTTCTTACGTTATAAAAAGTTTACCCAACCATATACAGTTAAAGAGAGTAAAAAAATATTGGGTACTACAAACATGCAATCTCTGTGCTTGACGGACGAAATACGCAGCATAAAAGATCGATAAAAAATATCCACTACATTAATAAAAGAAAAAAGAAAAAAGGGCGATATCATGTGTATTTTTTTAATATTCGAGCCTTGAGAAACCAAAGAATAACTTTTAACTTAAAAAGAATTATTAGTTTCCAATAAGAACTAAAGTGGAATTTCTTCCCACAGAATAATTTAAAATAATTCAATTCTTAAAAATCCATAATGATTCTGAAAGATATTATAGAATTTTTCAATTGAATTTGCTCCATCCTGTTTGGTTTCAGCTGTATAAAACTGATTTATTATGTGCAGAAATAATTAAAATTGGATTCGAAATATATCCAGAACTTTATATTTCTATTCAAGAAGTATCGAGTTCCGTATGACTCAGTATAATGCTTAAAAGAATTTTAATTTTATATTTCATATTTTTATCAACTGAAGATGGATTTAAGCGTCTGATTAATATGTATATATAAGTATATAACGAAAAAGGAATAATTAAGAAAGGAACAAACGATTGAAGAAATAGCTAAAGAATTTAAACTTTAACTGTGGGAAAACTAAGTGTATGTTTCCTGCTGATCTTATAGTTTCCTGTTCTAATATTTACCTTTAGTTCTAGAAAATATCTTTTAATAACACTATTTAATTACAGGAAAAAGGTGCCATACTTAGACAATGAATATAAACAAGAAACTGGTGAAATAAGGTAATATAAAAATAATAAAATTGAAATTAACATGAAAAGAATAATGAAAAAGTAATCATAACCAAATATTTCAGCCCTGCCGAAGGCACACAAAGATTTTGAATGATCAGATTAATGTGGCAGCAACCATGGTTTAATTCTAAGGATCATTACCGGCCGCTTGATGATCCTTCCCGTGGGAAGCACGTCCAGTCTTCGGTAGCATATATCTGAGTCTACAATTTCTGTATCCATCGGAGTGGCGAGAAATAGCCACCGTATCATAAATTTATCAGCCTTTCTGATCTACCATTGGTAGGGGTAACAAAATAAATTAAATAAAAAGTCAAGTGAAGGAAAATTGCATAAAAAGGATAAAAATTATACGGTAACAGTTAATGTATTCAATGCAATACTCATATCCTCCCATGATGTGAAACTAAATATAAAGCAAAATGATTCGTTTAGAGGTTTTAGAATTTCAGAATTTCCTTAACTGATTAAATGTTGGGTGCTTTTAATTTTATTTGATATATTTATGTCAAAGAAATGTTACAATTTTTTTAATACTAAATGAAAAAATGGAACGTGAAACATTTTCCCAAAGCAATAAAATTAATATAAAAAAGGAAAAGATGAAAATCGCATTATAATTTAAAATTGAACTATAAAAGGGTATTTTTATGTAATTTATGTAATTTTAATGCTTTATTTTGCGAAATTGTTTTGAACTTAATGGAACAATTGACATTAAAGTCAAAAGTTATTCTTCAGTTTTAAACCAAAAGAGTTTTTAATTCAGATAATCATGGAACGTCTAATAGAATCATTTTATTCATCGAAAATAAGCTTCATGTGTGTTTTGTTTAGGAATCTGAAAATTTATACACCTACACGACGTATTTTAGTTTGTTCATTGAAATATATTAATGCGCACTGCGTGGGCATAGATTTTACACAGAACAGTCTGCTTATGTCCTACTTCCACTATATAATTATAAAAGTGAAATGTATGTAAATATTATTTTTCCTTGGAAAGAAGCATTGAGAATAACTTATATAGCATAACATGAATTGGTATTAGTATTTTTCAAATCATATAGTTAAAATCTGAATATTAATTAATAAACATTGAAAATAATTTTGCTTAAAGGTAATCGATTTTCTCTAGACATGAATTCAAGATAAATAAAGTTATTTTTAATTTTATGATTTTTAAATATTTGAAAGCTATATAAAGTAAATGATGGAACCAAATATTTCGTAATAATTATCAATATATTTGATAAAAATATATTCAATATATATTTTTCAAACAAATTCAGACAACTTTTCAGAAAAATATAATTAAGTTTTAAAAGATTTTTTATGTAATAGAATGTTCAATTTTGGACATTTTAATACAGTTTTAAAATTTTACACTCTGTCAAAGTTAATCAAATTTCCCATCGTAGTTAACGTAATTCTAATTGTAATATATCTTATTCCAAAGAATTGTGCTAAGTTTATTACTAAATCAAGCAATTCCCATTTATTAGTGTCCCTTAATGGGTAAATGGTATTTTTACTTTATATCAAATTAAAGACCAGCAGAAGTAATTATTGTTTTCTTGTTATATAATGAAGTGGCAAATATATTTCTATAGATGTCTTCAATTATAGTACCCATTATTATAATAATCATTTAGTTATCAGACCTAGAACCATGTTTGTTAATGTTAAAATTTTTTTTAATAAAAATGTTTTTCATTCATCATAATATTTGGAAGAAATCGATAATAAAATTAATCAGTTGAAATGATAAATACTAGACGGCTTTATATCTATCTATCTATCTATCTATCTATCTATCTATCTATCTATCTAT
>JAPMOQ010048382.1:7850173-7961836 GCA_026543055.1 Argiope trifasciata
ATATATATATATATATATATATATATATATATATATATATATATATTGCATATTTTTATCCGTTAATTTAAAACTGCAACTTATATCATAGCTTATCGAGTATAAGTTTTTACTTAACCCATAAAACCAAAACTCATTTGAAAACCTCATTATTCAGATACTCAACTTTTATCATTTCTTAAATTTATCTTACATCAGTTATTTTTTTAGGTTTTTAGAAGAATGCCGTCCAAAATCATTATCTAATAAAATGGTAGCTGCGAATAAAATTGACGGCTTTTTTCAATTGATGAGTTGACCGAAAGAGAAGACGTATTCTTCAATGATCTTGAATATTCTTGTGATCGAAAAAGAAAAGTATCTTAGAATGAAGATGTAAGAACAATCGAAGAAGTTAAGATGCCACTCAGTGCATGACTGAAGGCTGTCAGAGAAATTCTGCATAGTTACTTACTTCAAATGAATAGCATTCCGTTGGTAGGGACTACGTTAGAAAAAGGAGAGTTATACACTATCTAGCGACACGTTATGGACATTTAAAGAAAAAAACGTTTTTTTCCCTTTAATATATAATAATTTAAATTGGCAAACTTTTGGCGTATCATTTATGTATGCATCTCAGCTTTGAGATGAAAATTTTACTTTATGAAAATTTCATTTTAAAGGAAAGGAAAAAAGATTTTGATTGAAGGTAAATTTAAATATATAACATCGAGATCAATATTATATTTCATGCTTATTTAATTTTTGTTTAATAGCTACTAAAATAATTTTATTAATAAAATTATTTATTACTACCGTACGCAAAGAAAAAAACCCCTGGGTGATGTAACTAAGAGTAAAACAGTTATAAGTTTTTAAAATATACTTTTTGCATCTTAAATCTGAATAAAAATTAACGCTTCTCATCAAATATAATTATATATCTTGAATTATACTTTATTATTGAAATTGTATATAAATTTAACTAAAATTGATAGAGTCTGTAACTTATTTGTTTTTAATTTATTAATTTAACTAAATTATTTTGGCTAAGAATTATTAATTAACTTATAGAAGATAACTTATTAATTTATTAGGATTTTTACACATCATGACTGAAACAATCAAAATTATCGACATGACCCAACTGTACTAGAGGAAAATATGGCCTATCATTGAAGTACATATATTCGGGACCCATAACAATATAATGCCAGCTAGGGAAGTGAGAACCACGCAAATGAACTAGCAGATTCTGATCCACATATTTGGAGTGTCTATCGCATAGAAACAGATAAGGATAATCACATCAGAATTGCATCCACCCTATTTGAAAATATATGTATGTAATTAAATAATCTGACCACTTAAGCACCAATGAGATGGGATTCTTGGTTGTTTTCGTAACATTTACCGGTCTCGGTACAATACACAACTAAAAGAGGAATTCTCCATTATCTCCTGGATGACTCCATTCTACATTGTTGCTATACCCATGAAGGGGGGGGGCATACTTGAAATCTCTCATTCGCAAATCTCTGAGGTTTTTTTAGCCGTGGAAACTTTAAAGAGATTCTGCAAATTGCAAGTGAAGTTACTTTCATGAAACTCCATTTTAAATCACTTCAATATTTTTTTTTATTGAGGACACCAATTGCAATCATTATCACAGTGCGGTGATAAATTTGTCTGATCTTCAGTATTAGATGGAAATTTGCAAATACTCCTTACTGATATCAATACAAATTCCCCCATAGTTATTATCAGATAATAAATTGCTAACTAGATATACACAAATAATGCATCGTCTGAAGTTTTAAACCTCGAGTTATTTTAGCAAGAAGTTTTAACATGATTTCTCCATATCTTTTTCGTAAGGACAAAAATGGGCGAAAACTATTTTTTATGATGTTGTAGTGAAATATTTGAGTAAAGTTCAAAAACATTTTTACAGAAGTACAATAAAATCATGTATTAGCAATCTTGAACTGTACCATGTCTTAATTTTAATATGTTTTCATGAATTATTCTAATAAAAATTGATTTCTGGATTTGTATGCTTATCTAAAAGAAAAAGAAAGTCGATTTATGACATTTAATTCAAATTATATATTTTACTTTAACAGTTCCCCCATCGATTGTGGATGCGGAAACGAGCACGGACACAGTTGTGGAAGAGCGGGCGAAAGTGAGTCTCCGTTGCAGCGCCACCGGGTATCCACCACCTGAGGTGTCTTGGAGAAGAGAGAAGCCCAAGGACATCAATTTAGGACCCGTTGGAAACACCAGAAATATTGGTGAGCAATTTACTCCCATTCTTATTTGCTAAAAGATAAAGTTTTAAAGGTAATTTGTTGGCTTGGATCGGATAGGATTTAAATTTAGATAGCATTTGAAAACAGAAAATTGAAAGTTGTTTAGAACATTTATTATAGACAAAGAACTATATTGTAAACATATTTAAACAAAAAGTCAGATATATTCCTCCTAAAAAGTTCTAAAAGTTACTAGAAATATTATTTAATTTAAGATAATATTAAGATCTGAGATGCTTGAATTTGATTTAAATTCCCATTTAAATTGAAAGACAACAAAATATGCTTGTTGATAAATTTAAATTGACTCTATTAGCTAGTTCTAAATAATGGTATTTAAAAGACTTAGGCTTACCATAATTTTTATAATGAGAATGTAATGAAATCTACCAATGCCAATGCTGAAATAATCCAAAAGTTAATTCAATACCGAATGTAACATTCGTAACATTCCTCCTGAAATGCTAAGAGCTTCTGTAGAGAATAAAATAATGTGATTAACTTACTTTTAAGAAATGGTGGCAGCCACATTAAACATACTTTTTAACACTTTTCAAAATCGATTAAATACATTTTAAGCTACGAAATACATATTTCAGTCATATCTTGCTTAACAACAAGGCATGCAGCCTGATGAAGAGTTTTATTTCGGGGGTGGGAGGGGGGAATCAGAGAAGAAATTCCCATGACCTTCTTTAAACTATTACCAAGTTTTACAGCATTTGCTTCAATGGTTTTCCTTTTATGACTATTCTGAATTGCAACTTTGATTATAACCACTCTGTATTTTGCATAATGTTAATAAGAAAGGTAGCATAACGAAACAGTGTAAGTAATATAAAAAAAACAAAGAAATAGTCATTATTGATTATTAAAGATTTGAATTGAGATCACTAATGGTATACTTTCTTTTAAGAACATTTAGTATAAAAATGCATCTTATATATTCCTTTTTTCAACAATTTTCTTTACAAAACTTCAGTCTATGTTCTGTAATATCTAAAACAAATTATTAAAACTTTTGTCACTAAATCAGGCCTAAAATACATCAACATAAATGCATGATACTTCCTAATTAGTGTATAAACTTGAATAAAAGCATCTATTTTTCACAGAATATCACTCAACAAAATAATACAGAATCCAATATGAAAGAAATATTATCCACAATCTGTCAGCTCCTATATTAAACTAGATATATTGTAAATTTTTAATTTATTAGTATTTTTTTTATTTTTCTTTTCTTAAAAAACGAAATGCAGGAAATTCGTTATTTTCATAAACAACTAGTTCCGTTTTAAGATTAAAATAAAAGTTACAATGAAGCAACAATCAGTAAAAGATCTATACTTCAAAATTTAAGTTGTCATTCTCATTTCCCGCATTTATTTAGAACAGTTTCCAATTTTTAAGTATATACATTTATTGAAGATATTAATGTTACCACGTATTACGATATCATGTTCTTGATTTCCATCGTCTTGAAACATTAAGAAAAGATAACGTCTGCTTGTTCTGAGTTAAATTATGCAAGGAAATCTCTTGGCTGTCTGGTGAATCTAATATTAACAAAACGTGGATGGCGATCGAAAATGTGAGTGGAGCATCGTTATCGTTAGGTGAAATGGTTTATCTTTAGAAGCGTCATTTTGCTTGAAGCGAAGTAAAACACAGCTCATCATTAATAATTCATATCACTTTAGGGCTTTACAGTTGATGATGTCAGGGCGATAAATATTATGCAAAATAAAAAGGAAATGGGCCCTGATTGATTCATCTAATAGATCAGACAACATTTGATGGGTTTTTATGTTAAGGCAGAAGATTAGGTGATTATTCTTTGGGTATTTTAATTTTCATTTTTTCATATTTAGATTTTTCGTCAAATAATAATATAAGCAATCTTTTGGTTACGCAGTTCAGAATTTATCAGATCAATCAATAAAAGTAATGGGGGGAATAGAAAAATATGGTTAATATTTATGCAACAAATGAGGTGCTTTTGAAATAATTTTTTTAAGTAGGAAAGCATGAATAATTTTGATGCAATTGACAGAAACTCTATTTTTAAGAATTTATTATGGAAATTATTGGAAAATTAAACGATTATGAAATTAGTATTTATGGATCAATGAAGATTTAAAACTTCTAGAAAAAATTGTTTTAAGAAATTTATTTGCGTATGGATAAAATTATGCTCGTTGGGCAATAAAATTTCTATCTGATATAAGAGAAAGTTTTTAAAAATAAATGAACTATTTTTCCCAATTATAGAAAATATTTTCAAAAGTTTGTACAACGGGTTAATAGTTGAATATCCAAAATATATCGCTTTTTACAAACTTTCCAGAATACATCACATTGTTTCAAAATGAAGCATTCGTGATAAAAATTTTATTTTTAGAAAAAAAAAAACACGGTTTTTCTTGTGTAGTTCTCTTTGAGTTTGATTTTAAAATCATTAAAACCTAATTAAAGGAAATAAATTGAAATTTATATGCTGGTGATGTACGTTCTTTTTATATTTGAATAGGCTTATAGCTGGTGGATGCTTTTATGTTAATTCTATAGATTGATATGGATAGCGTGCATCCTGTTGGCAACTGTCAAACCGTGTCTTTACAAAAGAATGCAGTTGCAAATCAATGCTGCTAAGCATTAATTTTTTTTCTTAATTTGAAGATTTGTAAGCCATCAATTCCTAAATCGATTGAAAGATACGTCATTTCGTCTCTGTCCTTAAAATACTTAATATTTAAGACTGATCTCACTATTACTTTCAATTTTTTAATAAAAATATCCTACTCACAAATCAATTTAAATTAATTAAAATGAATAAGGAATTAATTAAAATGAATAATGAAATAATTAAAATGAAGAATAACTATAGGTTCTTAGACTTTTTCAGTAAGCATATATAAACATAATCAATAATATATTGGATCGGTATATTTTTTATAAAGTTTGAAGGGGTTTATTGTACGTATAGCCGTAAGTGCTCATTGCAGAGCATATGGAATAATTTAAACTGCATATATAATGTTTATTTGAAATACAATTTTTAATTAAAGTATGCATGAGGGTCATTTTATGCAATGAAATACACAGAGATTGTAAATGGCAGGTCTGGACAATAGTTCAAATATAAGACATATTTGCGCCCCCCCCCCCCCAAGACTGGCACGAAGATACTGAAATAACCAGGAAGTTCGTTGCCAGTGACTGCCATGGGGATCAATTTATTAAGAAAACAGGATCTATTGAATCAAGAAAAGCAAGAAATAAGAGAAATTCCATTGTTGTATGTGTCCAAAAGACATCTCACATAATATTTAATACTTTTCTGATATGCCTTCATTATATTAATCAGACATGGATTTATTTTTTACATGAAATGAAACAATAGATATCAGTAAAAAAATTTTAGATTAATTTTTATATAAAAGGTTGATTGATAGAAGACCTTCCAGAAGTCTACAAAGTTATTATTGTTTAAGGAAAAATCTAACAACAACTATCACTGGCATATTATTTTAAGCAAAGAATATGTTGAAATATGGTTATGGTTATATTACATCTTACCAATTTGTTTTGTAATCATTTGCCGAGTCTACAAAGTTATTATTGTTTAAGGAAAAATCTAACAACAACTATCACTGGCATATTATTTTAAGCAAAGAATACGTTTAAATATGGTTATGGTTATATTACATCTTACAATTTGTTTTGCCATCATTTGCATCCGTGATTTTTTTCCCCTTAATGTTCCCATAAATAGATTGTGAGATGACATATTGTGTTATTCAAGTTAAAGAAAATTTAATCGATGGGGTCAATTAATTCAATTTTAATCTTAATAATATCATTCAGCGATTCATATTCGAATGACTCAGAGATTAACATGCATTTTATGCCGTATTATAAGTTAGAAAATTGTTTTGCAATTCAGAATTTGCAAACATTTTAAGAAACACCTTACGTCGACCCTGATGAAAATTGAATCAATTTAATTTCTCTGTTGTCTTTCATCTAATTTACTTTCCTGGTAATAGAGTCTTACTATTCTACATTTTAGAAAATTTATTGCTCAAATAGAGTGAAGTAAAACTAATATTTCGACTCTTTTATTTTAGAATATAAAAAAAGATTTTTTTCCATAAATGTAATAAAAGTTTTTTTTTGTATTTAAAAAATATTATTTAAATAATGCTAGTTTTATTTTTTAAGGGCATTAGTTCGATTTACTTTAAATAAGTTTTATTTTTAAATTTTTTTAATAAATGATGCACATGTTTGTATCCATGAAAATGCCCTGTGTCTCTAAAGATTGCAAATTTACAATAAGTTTTCAGAAAAGTCCATTTCTTCAATAAAAAAAATTTAACTAATTCTGAATTATATCTTGGATCTTGATTAAGCCACTGCTAATGTCAAATCTATCTCTCATTTTCAATTGCTATTCGAAGAACAAAGTATTTTTGTTTCCTACTGCTTTGTAGTTTTGCTGTAGTAACGAGCACTCGCACCCCTCTTAATACTATTTTCATGCTGTAGTAATTCTTACTTTTCCAGTTAACCTTCCTTTAGGCTATAATAATTTCAATGTTATCCATTCAAAAAATTATAGTTTCAAATAACATATTCTACTTGAACTATGTGATATGAATACAGTTTGAAATTAAACAGTAACGGGATAAATAAATACTTCAGTATTATTAAGGGTTCAGAATATGAATAATTCGTTTAAATGTTTCCGATACGTTGCTTACATTTGGTTTGACTCAATAATATTAATATGATATGAGCCAATCGAAAAGAAATTATTTCTAACTCATGATCAAAATATTGCATACATTCAGGTTTAAACATATTTCATTTAATTACTCTAATTAATGATTCTCGCTTAACGCAAAGATCACATTATTCATAGTGAGTAATGGAGTTGTAGAGTTTAGATTTATTGTAATGATTGATTAATCGACACAGATCATATTACGGCAATATTGTATTAGAAATGATATATATTACTGCAATATTGTGTTAGAAATGATACGGTTGAAAATCTGTAAGTGTTGAAAGAATTTAGTATTTAAAAACATGGATTAAATAAATTAATTAATAATTAAGTAATAAAAGGATTTCTTCTAACTAATTTCTGTCAATAAATTTAATCGATTACTAAGCTTGATAAGGTTAAAAGATTATTTTAAGATTATCAAAATTTTGTGAAATTATACGCAAATAACAAATTTTAGGTTGTGTAGATATTTTATTGTAGAATAATAACAATACATGATTGATACTTAGAATATTATAAAAAAAATACACATTTTTCTTCCTATGTACCTATTCCTAATACACCTATGTATTTTGAAGATTTTGACATTCAAAATATTAAATAGAATATTGAGGAAATAATTGTGAATGAGAATAGATTAGAACAATTCCCCTAAAATTATTTTAATAATATCAATGTAATAACATTATAATAGGAAAAAATATCTCTCAACGTATTCTTCAAAAATTTTGTCAACGTTAAGAAACCTTCCTTTGATGTATTTTTTAGCGATTGTAAAATATTGGCTGAATTTGTGTGAGACAGAATTATTCGTATTCTATCCCGATGTCATGTTACTATTCTAAAAATATTTAAAAATGAAAAAACAAAAAAAATTAGAAAAAAAATTAGAAAAAAAATTTTGCAAGCCATATTTTTTTATTTTCTTATTGTATATAAAGGAATGAATAATAAAACTGAAGTGACAAAGCCCTTATTACCATTAACCATAAAAAAGATTTCTTTATTTTTTTTGAAATTCAATGCTATTTAAATTTATCCTGGCACGAGAAAAATACATTTTGCTCTTTGTAATAAGTGACCAATTCCATTATTATATTAACACTTTATTTTTTTAATAGTTTTCTGGTATTATTGTCTAAAGTATCTAAGAGTTATAAAGATACAGTTTCAGATATTTGGGAAATATTTTGACCTTAATATAAACGTTAATAAAATAGACTTATTTAAGAAAATATTAATGTTGCCAAAATAATTTGCGTAATGATTTCGTATTAGAATTTTTATCTTTGAACTTTGTATTATTTTCGAAAATTAATTTTTGACTAAAATCATCGTTTGCACTTTCATCTGTTTTTGCAAAATAATGTTTTCCTTCTATTAATTATCATGCTATAATATGTTCTAAAATTAAGAAAATTTTATTATCTATGACTTATATGATCCGTGATTTTTGCATGCATATTTATAAAACTTAAAAACATAATAGAGAATTTCGAATTTACAGATTCTGTTTTAATGAATTCCAGAAAGTATTCTAAGACCTATGACTCGAGGGATTCTATTTTTTTTAAATAAAAGGGTATTTTTCAGATTTATTGACACATTTTTGTTATAATCACATAAAGATATGAATTGTTAGATGATAAATAAAATTGGGAGTAAATAGAAATGTCTTTAACATTTTTAGATGAATTTTAGCTAATAATTTAGATTAAATGCTGATGCTAAAAAATACTTCTAATTTTCTTCTATCTGGTTTAGTGGATATATGATACACTCTAAAAATTTAAATAAATTTAATTTTACTAACTATCTTACTATATAATTAATGCGTATTGGAACATTTGTCCAAATAAGCCTTTTAAATTACAATGTTATATTAGTATTCCTAGCCGGTGTCCTAGCATAGGGATAGCTTTTCTTTCCCTTGATCTTTGTATCCCGGGTTCGAATCCCTGTTCGGGCTGGATAGTTTTTCTTCTGAGTTCTATCTGTGAGGCGTGTAAATGTGTTCCCCTATATAAAAAGAGGTTATTCAAGTGAATGTGAAGTATGAAATAGTTAAGTCGCATTCTTGGTCATAGTTTGGGCTGCTGAAAAACAAGAGACGCTCATTTCGGCTTAAAACGGTGACATATATCTGTCAGCAGGCTTGTGAAGTGCCATAAGTAACAACAAAAGCATTCTGAACATGAAAATATGTGTTCATAATTCTACTGATTTCATGATATGTTCATTATAATTCCATTTCCATGCAGTTTGTTTTTATTATTAAGTTTCATTTCCTGGTTCAAGAGAATCTTTCTTGAATTATCTAAGTTGAATGAACCAAATATAAATGCTAGTTTTGGTTAAATTTAATATTCCTTTATTTAAATATTTTCATGTCTGTATTTATCCACTAAAATAGGCAAATATCTGGAGAATGTTGAATTTAGTTGTTGTTGAATGGCTGTATCTAAATAATTGATATTCGATATTCACCGGATGCTAATATTCATTGAAGTATGCCTATCTTTTCAATTTCTATCATACAAAATATATATAAATTAATAAAGATTACAATCAGGCATTTATTCATAAATTACATTCTTTCTGCTCCATGCTAGAAATAAAAATATCGTCTATTTACTGGTATCACTGCAAAATAGCAAAAAATTCATATCTCCTTCAATCAATTTAAGCAAATATTACTTTATATACCTGCTTATCTGTCTATTATATAAAATACATATCACATATAATAAAAATAATAGCATAGATTAATGATTCGTTATATGTGTTATTTATTTATCCACGTAGTATCATCAGTTTGTATTTATTATTTTATATAAATTTGATATTTTATGTCAACAAATTTCTAAAGCTCTTTTTTAAAAGAAATCATTAGTACATCCTTTTTCTCATATTCATACGAGCACTTCAGTTAGTTATCGAATAAAGGTATTTCAGTTACAGTTATCGGATAAATATGTTGTCTAAACTACAGAAATCTATTATATGTAAAATTTACGTGTTATTCAAAACGTTAGCTCACTGTAATGTTAGCTCACATAATTTTTTAAGCATAAGATGCTTTCTTCTAAATCAACATAATTTTTTTATTTTTACATGTAAAATTTTAAATTTTACTGGTGTTATAATTTGAAAATTTAGATTACTGACCTGAACGGAATTATGACTGCAATACATTTGTGTGGCATGACAGGAAAAAAATTTCTAAATTACATTTAACACATTTTCTTTTTCTGTTTTAGTTCAGAGGGTGGAAGGTGAATTCCTGAACTTAACTCAAGTGACCCGAGAGGACATGGGAGCCTATTTGTGCATCGCCAAAAATGGAATTCCTCCTACAGTTAGCAAGAGAATCGTGCTGCAGGTGAATTGTAAGTTGAGAAAAAAATTTAGTCGCACTTTTTGTGATGGACGATAATGCGGCTGCAGCCATTGTTTCCTAATGGTTCATAAATTTATTTTGTTCAAACAAAAATCGCCTTTATGACGCTTCTGAAATTATGTACTCCTAACTCACGCTATGACCCAGTAACAGAGAGATAGGGAGGGGCGTAGTCGTACTTTAACTGTAACCTAGGCTGGAGAAGATTGATATTCTAATGCTACATTTATTGCGTTTTGCAGTTACTGCTCCTATTTTCTTCGGCGAGAAATAAATAAACGATGTTTCATATGAATGTGAAAATTGCTGAGATATTGAAACAGAAACACAGAGAACTGCGCGGAAAATGAATAAATTCTTGTTTTCGTAGATGTCAAAACTGTGTCTACAAAAGCGAATATCTTGAATAAAATGCGAAACTGTTCTTCATTCCAGGTATATTTGATGTATAATGGCAGCTATATGAAGTAAACACTGTAACTCTTATTGTTTTCTTCTCGGTTTAAAAACGTCAAACACATAAGACGCAGAACTCCTAAAAAATTGAATTTTGTATTAGATATTTTAAACAAATGATGGTAAGGAGTAGGCAAACATGTAGCGCAAGTTTGTAAACAGGTATGTAAGCATGGAGTTAGTTTCTTCCGAGCTATATCTTTTACATAGACGTATATACATATAAAAATATCTGTTAAAATAAAGAAAAGTTACATATTATGAAATTTAAATTTTGATTTCATAATTTAATTCTGTTCTTGAAATGTGCCTCCAGAGCAAATAATTTTTTTTTTGACATTTTATTTTTCATAGCTACATATATATATATAAGCAAATCTTTCAGCTAATATAAAGTTACATATTATGAAATTTAAATTTTGATTTTATAATTTGAATATCTTTTTCAGACTTTCTATATTCAAAAGCATTGAAATGCAAGTAAAAGACTAAATTTATTTCGTTCAAAAACATGCATACAGAGACATACAATTCATGAATATAAAATCATAAAATAGTAAAAATAGTAAAAAATGAAATATAAAATAGTAAAAAAAAAAATTCTACTTATTCATTGCTGCAAAACTCTTACGGACTTAGTAAAAATAGTGTCAGATTTTGTAAAGAATGTATTACACTTTCAATATATGTAAACAATTTATTTTCTTCTGCTTGAAAATCTACTCGTATGTTAAATGAAGTCAAACCTTGCTTTTATAGATACCTTTTTTTTCTATTTTCCTTCTACATAAAATTTTGTGACTCGTATAAATTTTAAGAATAAATTGATTTAAAAATTTTTGATACTCAATAAATTTTTTCATTCAATATTTTAAAAGCAAAGATTTTTCAAACCATTCGATAAATTTTCGTATAGATAAGATTATTTTGGCATAAGTATGTGGCGTTTTTTATATTTTATTTTAAATGTTTTTCTTCAAATTTCGAAAGATATTTAATTCCCGAATTCTTTCAAAATATCAATAAAAACTGCTCTAACTAGATTGAGAAAAATATAAACATTCTCATCTAACATCTCAAAAATCTAAACATAAAACTGCATGTTTTTATTTTAATTGTATTCTGCAAGTCGATATTTTAATTCCTTTTAACCAACAAAAAAAAGAAAGGTGTGGAAATTATTTTCTTATCAATATTTTTAGATTACTACAGTACCAAACCGTATTATAATGAAAAATTCTTCATTCAAATTTCATACATGCCCAAAAATATCAATTCAATTTTCATTCAGATGTTTTTTTTTTTTTTTTTTTTTTTTGAAACACAGCATCAATATATGTTTCAAATGGAAACATTAATCCATCATTTAGAAAGAAGCTTGTAATAAATTTAGAATTTTTGGTTTCCTCTGAAATTTAAAGAACATTAGAAAAAATATTCTATATAAAATATGAAGCAAAACTCTTTATTTTTAAAACTATAAAATTGTTTGCAGTATTTTCTATTTATCTTACAAAGAAAATGTATTCGAAATTAATTTACATAAGATCATCAAAATGATGGAATATTCTTGTTAATAAAAGAGGATATTTAAGAATGATTTTCATAAATATTAGATACCAAATTTTTTAATATAAAAGTATATATCGTGCTAGTATGAGGTAGCTTTAATGGAATTGTATGCATTTTGAACACGCAAAATATCAGACTTACAGACTTTTAAAGAGGCCGGCTAACTAATTGGGGCAATTATAATCGCAATATCCCAGGTTTTAAACTATATTATTATTAATAATAATAAAGTAAAAAAACGAAATCTATGATCGAAAATTTCAAATTATCAATATGTTGAAAACTATCCAATCAAAACCGATATCATGTTCTCACATGATGATAGCAACCAATTAATATAAAATAACATTTACATATGTTTTATTTATGTAACATAAAGTCATATCATACTGAAGAAAAGGCTCAGAATAATTGCTGAAAGTCAGACGTAAGATGAGGCAATATGTAGATGATTTATTAACAAGACTATTTTTGAGAAAATCCGAAAAAATGAACTTAAAATTTCAAAATGATTGCCAACTGAAGTCTAACAGCTGTGAAAAGTAGAGCTAATCGGTCTTTCAAAAATAATTGTATTAGTTATATATATTATCGACTAATAATATAGTTATATATTATTTGTCGATATATTAATACAAAATATTTATTTACGTCACATAAAAACAGCATATACTTACATAATACAGGAAATATATTAATCATTATGATTTATTACTTCATGCATGTCTTACTTTCAATTATTATTGAAAGTCAGATGTGCATGGAGAATTAAAATAGATGACTAATTTTAAAAATTTATTTTTGAAGAAATCCTAAAAAAAATAATTTAAAATATCAAAATAATTCCCTATTGGGTCTAATAGTAGTCCAAATCAGATTGTTTCAAAAGTTATTGCATTAATAATATGCAAATCAATTAATATTAAAAATTACAAAAAATCCTTATATGCTTACATAATATTCATTATTACATAATATTCATAATTATTGTTGAAAACCAGTCGTTCGTAGGATAATATGTTGATGGCTTACTAAGAAAACAATTTTTCAGAAAACCCCCCAAAAATAAATTGCCTATCAAAATATCAATCTTCAATATCAATAAAAATTGTTATATTAAGCGAATGAATGAAGATGTTAAAAAATTCTTTCTTCAGAACATTTCTGGTAGTTTATATATCATATACAATAAATTAATAAAACTTTTTTTTATCAATTTTCTGTATTTTCAACTTTTATCGTACACTTAAATTGAGGTTGGACGATTTACTGTATCCGAAATCCCAAACAAGATTTTTTTTTTATTTCCAGTTCCTCCGAAGATCAAAGTGGCCAATCAAATGGTGTATGCCGCTGGCGGAACGGACGCAATTTTAGGATGCCACCTGGAAGCCTCTCCAAGGCCTCTGACGTCATGGGTTCGTCACGATGATGTCGTTCTGATTAACAACAACAAATACGAAATTGTCGAGAAAGAAGATTCTTATAAGATAATAATGCAGCTTAAGATACGAAATGTCAGTGACAACGACTTCGGGCACTACAAATGCGTCGCAAATAATATGTTTGGGGATAAAGAAGGATTTGTTCGACTGATAGGTAACTAGTTTGACAAGTTTATAGGGATAAAAATGTTTGTACTGAAAAGAATTGAAGTTGCTTTCCCATCTTGATTGTTTTATGACAGTTCTTTCGAGTTAAAACTTTTGAGACTGTATCTTCTTCTTCCTTTACTTTCTATGATTGGAATTTTTTCGGGATACTGTTCATTAAAGAATATTAATTCTCACAAAATAATGAGGAAAAAAGACGATTAAGAAATCAAATTATAATTTTTTTCATACTGTTTTATGTTCGTCTTATTTTTTCATGATATAAATTCATATGTTTAATATAAATACCAATACTTTTTCTTGATTTTATATGCTAAATTTTTGCAATACTACTATTAATATTATATATTTTTGTTTATAATGTTTTGGCATTTTATTAAAAACTACCCGTCTTTAGCAATTAACTAATACGCTTGGAATTTAAAATGGATAATTTCATCAAAATTCCTTATATACAACTTGATGTTCATAAATCCCTAAACAGGAAATTTTAAAGTATGTTTAAGCATCGAAGAGCTTTAGATATTTGAGCCCTGATGCTTCAATGATGCTTTTTAAGCCATGATACTTTTTTTTATCTCATCTCTTCATTATGTACTCAAACTTTAATAATGGTGTCGAGTCCCATGACATTAAAAATTCTGCATCATAACCTATTTCTATTTCAAATTGAGTGTTATGTTTTGAGGTAAATTTCACTTTCCGATTCCTTATACAAACTGCACAGATAATTATCAGCTCAACGTATTTAAATTACAATAATAGGAAAAAATTACGCTAATAAAATATTTGATAAAAATTTGGAAATTGTTTTGAATTACGCTGTTTTAAATAAATATGTTCATTAATCCCTAAACATAGATCCTTAAAGTATTTTTGAGTAACTAAGAGCTTTAGATATTTAAGCCATGATACATCAATGTTTTCTTTTACCTCATCTCTTCATTACTTACTGGAACTTTCCTAATGGTGTCGATCCGATGACATTATAATGGCATTAAAAATTCTATATCCAGATCCTTATAAATTTCTATTTCAAAATATGTATTATAATTTGATATAAATTTCATTTTATGATTACTCATGCAAACTGCACACCTAATTAACAGTTCAACATATTATTCAAATTACTTTATTAAAAAAATCACTGAAAAAAAGTTGATAAAAATACGAAATTGAATTGCATTGCTTTAAATAAATCTATTCTTAAAAATTATTAAAGATTATGGAAATTCCTAAAATTTTCCAAAAAAACTAAATTGGCATAAAATAACATATAATCTCGATTTTTGAAATGGTGTAAAAATCGGGTTTTGTATCATATTTTCGGGAATGTAGCTTAATTTTAAATTAATTATTATCACTTAATTTTAAATAATCGTTCAGAGACGAAGGGAATATCCTCCATCAAATAAACTTGTTATTTCAGGTAAACAACTTCATATACTCAAAATACAAAATAATTGCCTGTATTATTTTCTGAAAGGAGTTAAATGCTTACTAGTCTTACTTTAATCTTACTATACTTTCTTTCTAACTCATGCAAACACATGCGTACTTCCTTGATAGAAATAATTATCTGTAATAAACACAATGCCTCTCATTTCTTCCTAAATCGTGACTGGCTGTAATTCACTAATTGTATTTTTCTTCGCTTATTGCCCTATCTTGGATGCCAGGACAAAGATCACGTTGCTCGAGAAAGACTGTATATTCTGTTTTGCTGCTCAAAGATAGATCTTATCTTAATGTGCAATAAATCCCTTATAATAGTTTCTGTTTGGGAGGCTGTATGTTATTTCTTGAGTTTTAAATTATTTTTATGTATATATTATATCTTCACATTTAAATTAACTATATTTATATTACCGCTTGGCCAAATTAATTCTACGGATAATTTATTTAGCCTTTGAATTGTATAAATGCACTTTATATTTTGACCTTTGAAATACAATTTATATGCTACCTCTTGTCTTTTGGTGTATTTTCATGTATATTAATAAACAATACTGCTCAAAGAAGTATTTATATAATTACAAAATCTTTGAATTTGAGAAATAAAAGTATTCTGGTATATCCCTTTCATTCTTCAAAAACATTTCATTCGATATCATTCCAACATTATCCTTGGACATTAATTATTTATTTCAAAAATGTTTTCTATGTGAATTTTTAAGTTTCTTAAAATAGTTACTCATTTAGGTTTTGCCGCTGTCATATCCATAATTTTAAACTACCGAAAATGTAAGTTCTCTTAAACATGAACTATTATGATTTAAAATTGAACCATAAATTATGTATTATTCTAATTAAATATTTGGTACATAAGATGTTGAAATAACAGCAGGATGTTTAGCAGATTGAAAATACCATACTTTAAAAGAAAATTCTTTTTTATGCGATATATATTTTTTGGAAGAAATACATATTATCATATGAATACTTTTATTCAGAATATTTCACATTAAAGTAAAAATTTATGTTTCATTCAAAATATATTACTTAGAAATTGAATTGACAATGAAGCTTACGAATAAGAAATAAGTTTTTATATAAGTAAAAATTTATTTTCAAGTTATTTGATATATCTTTCAAATATGAGACAGCATATTGAAACTGTTTGAAATGATAGTATCATGCTATAAAATATGCAGGAGGAATGAATAATGTACATGTGAGATATATATGGTCTGCCACATGGTTTAAGACTCATTTGTTGATAAAGAAATATTATTTATTAGTATTTTTTAAACATTTTTACAACCTCATTTCTCTAATATTATTTTATAATTTAGAGAGAAACTTTTCGCAATTCATAAAAAAATTTGTTGCAGATAAAAATGTATGAATTATCATGGAATGCAACATCATTTGCTAGTTGGATAAAAACACAAATTCTACCTAATGAATATTTTATTTTTCATATTAAGAGTTTCTCTTTTTGCAGCTAACATTTTTTCCTTCAGTTGGAAAATGAGAATCTTTATAATAAGTTGTTTAATCATTCTCCTTTCCCAAATTTAATATTAGCTAGTTAGGTTTTCATATGTCTGTGCGGACTTTTTCATTTTCATTATGTCTGAAAAATACTTTTTTTTTAAAGTATGAAAGGAAGGTTGTTAACAAAAAGCAGAAAAGGGGATCAAAAGTTAGAAATCGTGAAGGATGAGAAACTAGAGGATTATTATTAGCTTATTACGTTTTTGTTTCATTTTGTGGTTTCATTAATTAGTTTTTATAAAGTACAGAATCTGATATTAACTTCCATCATTATTTATATGTCTGTTAATACTAATGACTCCTGTCGTCTGACCCTGCTCTGCTTTTACAGAACAAATTACAACAACTACAACGGCGATGTCAACAATCCCATACAGAGTTTTTATCCCAATTCAGAGAGGTAAGTTAATAGATTTTAGACTTTTTAAAAATGTAGTAAGATTTCCATAAAAGAAATCGATGTTTGATTAAACAGGGTGGCTGGCAAAATGGTGGCATATTAACTTAAAATTCGATATTGATATATTAAAATGTAACATTATTTCATTAATAATACATTATATTAGTAATAAATCAAGGAAAAGTGATGGTAAATGATGTGTAATTAAAATATTTACGATAAATAAGATTTTAAATAAACGCAAATTTCCTTTTGCTTAGCAGAATACATAATGCGATTAAATAATAAAGCTGATTTTAAACGCATGCAATCGAATGCGAATGAAGCTGTAGGGGAAGAAAATTTCTATAATAGTTACAATACCTATGTATTTAAATATTTTTTTTTCAGAAAATATTGATAAATATTTTAAACTGTATTTGAAATTTCGCTAGTATTACTGAAAAGATAATACTAGATCCATTTTTCGGTAAAAGTGCTTCTTGCATTAAAAATGGTTTGCCAACCAGAAATAAAATGAAAATGTTACAAATTTGTGCAGTATTTAGAGTAATAAAAAGGCCATCGATTTCTTATTCTTGTTAAAATCAACACTTTTATGAGGAGGAATGTTTTACAAAATATTCAAAGTTATAACTAAGCTAAAAAGTAATAATAAATCTTCTGGATTATTTTAAGGATATCTTATGCACATAAAACTGTTTTGCCCTATTGTATTCTAATAGAATGCCATATTATTATTATTCTCTTTAGTTTGAATGATTTTGCTATTTTATTTAATTAAACAACATCATTATTATTATGAACCATTAGCAAAGGTCAGGTTACGAGGACACTCTTCTAATAATTATGGTATAAGATTTATTTCCATGAATAAGAAAACATAAGAAAAGTGTATAAATGTTAAAAACTTACATATTTATATTTGAGTGAATGATGTCAGATCTTTACAGTCATAATCTAAAAAATAAATCTTCAAAAAAAGAAAGCATTATAAAGCAAATTATTTAAATAAAAAATAATATTTGAACTACAAGGTGTAAAATAATATCTAAAGTTTCATTAAAATTTATAACCCAATAAAAATTCATAACTCCATGCTAATTGGTCTAAAAATTCGGATTATGGAAATTTAAAAATTCGAAATTACCAATTGTCACGAGATTTGTGAAAGGCGTTTTTTACAAAAACTATTATTTGTACTTTTGAGTATTTTGTAAGCAGAATTTTGCAATCAATTATAAATTAACGAGATGGTATAGTGCTATCTATTACTATAATGATAAATTCCCGTCCAATTCAAAATTTTTATTAATTAGATAAACAAGTAGATAATGGTGAAAAAGATTTAATACTGCATTGGCACCCACTTATGAATTATGTGTATAGTTTTTAATCTCTTGAAGATATAGTTTAACTCATCGATAAATAAGTTTAAAATCGATTGCAAAATTAGCCCATTTAGAAAAAAGTGACTGGATATAAATGCCTTAATACATATGAAAAAAATTAGCATAATATGTATATTTTATTCGTTCGAGAATCACTGCTAATATACTTCTTCAAATTCTTAGATAAAAATTACATATAGTTTGCTGCTTATTAAAAACGAAATGATGATAAATTAAAACATTTAAACATTATTTAAACCCAAAATAAAAACGTTCCCCCACGCCCTCTTACGTCCATTACAGTTATTACCATAATTATTAAATTTAGTGGACAGAATATTACGATTGAATATAATTTTATTTATTATAGAAGTGGATTTAAATAAATCCCATCCTAACGTCCTAACATCCCATTACGTTTTATCTCCGTTTATAAAGCTTATTTTGCTCTTACCCTATAAGACTTATTTACAGGGGAGTTTACTTAAAGAGAGAAAAAAAAGATTGATATTAATGATAGACAGAACGTGTTTCCATTACTGAAACTATAAAAGTTCTAACTATAGGAACATGCTAGTGGACATAATTAAAATGCTTAGTTAAAAAATCAAAAATGAAAAAAATGCATTTACAATAATAATAAAAGGCAAACACCTTAAGTAAAGGAACTCTAAGTGAAAGAACATGATAATGAACTTAGTAAAAAACATAGCAAAAAAGAAAATATTAAAAGAACATATTAGTAATGATAATAAAAAAAAACTTGAATAAGATCAATAACGCAAGAATATTAAAGGAATGAGCATTGTATAGAACATTCAAATATGGGTTTGTGAGATACTGGAGCCTTTCACAATCTCATTTACAAAAGAGAAATGAGAAACTAACAATTAAATTAATATATTACAAGAAATTTCTTCAATTTTTATTATGCTTCTTTCAGTGTTTACAGAGAGTCAACCAGTCCCAGAAGGAACAACTACGGCTAAGAAAGAGTACGGAGCTCCTACAACGAATTCATTGAGAGATGAGTCCCAGGTCGTATCTTCTGGTAAGGAAATTACACTTAGTTGCCTCTTAAACCACTTAATTCCTGTTTTATTTATTTGTTTTACTACTCTTTGTCAAAATTATAATAATTCTAAAAGTATTTTTAGTGCAGAATCAATACATTACTCAATTCGTTAGAATACATATAATTTCTATAAAACTCATACGTTTTGTTTCTTTGAAGGACTTTTATTTCATTTTGATATTCATATAAGTTTTAATGTTTTAGTATTTAAAAATTTATTCAAAACAATAATTTGAGTATTTAAAATTCAAATATTTTTAATAAGTAACTTTTTGTTTTTATATTGCTGGGGTGATTTCCTTTTTTACTTCATTAACAACGTTTGGTTAAATTAAATAACCAAATATTTGTTTAATCACTTCATTGTTTATTTTAACTGTTGATATATCTGAAGGGAGGATCATTATTTTATTCTTTTCAATAATTTTAATTCGAAAAGTCTAGAACAAACTGCAAATATTTTATTTAAAAAAAGTTAAATTACAAAGCTGAATGTGGTGCTATTTTTGAAAAAAAGCTATTAAATAGTTAGATTTGAATGACCGTAAAACCTTTAGAAAGATATTTAAAGACTCATATTATTCTCCATACGAGTAAAAAACGAGGAGAAAAAACTGAAGGGATGTTTAAATCAGCTTTAAAAATCATATTTGAAAATATGATATTTATTAAGGAGGAAAAAAACTAAAAAAATACTTGTTAAAATATTTTAAATTAAAAATAGTTTTATATTTTATTTTCCTTTTTGCATTTCAGAAAAGCAATTAGGTCCTGGAAAAGTGGAGAGCCGTCTGGAGGACGAATCGAATCAAAGAAGAACTATTAAAAAGCGCCCAAAGAGCACAAAAGACTCAAGTAAGCAAATATCAATGTTGAAATAAAATATATTTTGCAGAATTAGTATAATTATTCGACTGAAAATATAATATTTATTAAGAAGGGGGAAAACTAAAAAAAATATTATTTAAAATATTTTTAATTAAAATTTTTAGATCGAACTATTACTTTTTTAAATTCGACTAATAAATTACCTTATACATTTGCGTTAGATATTAAAATATTACTATATTTAGTGCATATACACTTTCTCTTTCTGAAAATAAAGTAAATGTAATGAATAATAAAAAAAAAATTGGAAGAATTCAGAAATATATCGAAGCGTAATATTAGTGCAGATGCTTCAACTTTGAAAACCCTTAAATCCAAATCATTCATTCCATTGATTTTGACGTATTGTAATTAACATTCCAAAATTTCTGTTGTGACTTATGACCGCTGACAGTTATCTAAAAGCGATTTAATCCGAGTAAGCGTCTGTTGTGTTTTCAGTAGCGCCAACTAGAGCCAAGAGCACAACTTATCTACTTCATGCGTCGCAATCGCTTGCAAAACACTTTTTTACGGGGGGAGTATTCAGACGCATGACGGAATACAGAAGAACAACCATATCCGAACCGGAACAACCATTTCACGGTGAAGAAGCGCTACCCCTATCTCAAAAAATCGGCATTCCGAAATTAATATAGTTATTTATAATGCGCAAATGCAATCATTAAAATAGAATAATTATTTATTGTTCAATTCAAATTCCATTAATTTGAAATAAAGATAAATGGTATGTATGATACTGACATTATTATCTTGGCATTATAACAATGACAATTATCTAAATATCAATACATTAAAAAGTTAAATTGTATATATATATATAACAAAACTAAAGCAAACGCACACAATTAAATGAATGCATATTTATACAAATGATTTTTTTCTTTTCTCAATTTATAGAATTCTGCTTAGTATAAAATCTTAAAATAAAATTCTTGAGTTAATAAGCACAGTAATGGAATTTCATTCACATAATAAAAATAAATATTACAAGATATGGCGCTTAGCAAGACCTCTCATAACATAGGGAAATTTATTAGCAGTTGCAATGTCTCAATTATTAAAAAAAATTGTTTTTCACAATATTTTACTGTACAAAAATTAACATAACAATCAAAATTTATGTACCTAAAATTTATTACACTTGCATTTAGAGTACTTTTTCATAATTATAAATAATTATTTGGTTTTATTGTACTTTACAGTTCATAAGAATCCGAGACGGAATTTGCACGATTATTAATCATGAATTCAATTTCATCAATTTCTCAAATTATAAAAAAAAAAATATTACAAAATAATTCGAATTTTGTTTCATTATGTTTTCCAAGTATTATTTTTATTTAAAAACAAAAATATCTTTTATTAAAACAAGATATAAGGTAGAGTTTAAGATTCTTAAACAGAAGTTCTTAAACTTACAGAAGTTTTTAAAAATAATTTTTATGATACTTTCATTAAAATTTAAATCATACTTTATTTTGTGTATATATTTTTCCAAACCACTTATGTAGCTTTGCAGAGTTTGATAAACAATATTCAAAGATTAATCTTGAAATTTAATGCGCAAACAAATATATATTCCCAAGAAACAATTATTTTTTTAAAAATAAACATGGAAAGTTAACATTTTTAGTCAGTGTGATTAATTGGAATGTCAAATAATATTGACTGTCATATTACAATCTTTAAACATGCATATGTTCATTCATTGAGTATTGCTAAATATTTACCTAAAATATACCATTCATATTAAATTATAAAAATTAATATTATTAGTGAAAAAATGTAAGTGAATTTTTATTAAGATTAAAAAATAAAATATTTATTGAAAAAATAGGAAATCATCAAGTTAGCATGTTTACTATTCCTATTTGTTGAACTTTTATGTAAAATTAATATCTTTATGTCACTCAATGATAGGCTAAATCTTGATCTATAACGCTTCAAAGCAAAGCGAGAACATTATACTTTCACAAGATTGCTAAGCTTTCTAATCATAATTTCTTCATTTTTAAAATTAGAAATCTCATCTTCCCATTATGCAACTTGAGAGCATTTCATTTGTGTGTTTAATCCTATGTATTTTATATACGTATTTATTTTATAAACTTAAGTATTTAAATTCATTAAATGACTCGTTGTTAGTAAAGAGGCCCAACATATTTTTAATACTGGAAAATTAAATAATTTGTGAGCTCATCTCAATGATATAAGTAATTTTCTACTACAAAATTTTCTAGTAATTTTTTACTTTCCTTCAAAATTAATTCTGAATTCGAATAAAATATTTTCAAAAAATCATTTTATTATTGAATACCTTCAACAATCCTTAGAAAAAATTCATTTTTCTAAGAGAAACGAAAGATATTATACAAAAATACTATTTTAATTCTTTCCATAAACTTACTTTTCCGCCATTTTTTTCCTTTTTAAATTTTCGTTATTGTATTTTTTATTGCTTCGAAATCCCAAGCTCTTTTGTAAGAACAAAAGCGTTGTTATAAATCAGAATGCATTTAAATGATGAAAAGATCATAAAAATAAGGACTGAAAGAAAACATTTATGTAAAGTAACACAATTAAATGGCTCTAAATAAAGAATAAAATATTTCAAATGCTTTCTTATCTAAGTATAAATAAATATGCAAAATATTTTTGACCAACATTTAAGTTTTATATTTTATCCCTCTAATATGAAAATAAAAATCCTTTAAATCGGAGAATGCCTTTTCTTTTTCAATATCAAGATTAATAAATGTATCCTTTCCTGTGTATATTTATTATAAAAGAATAAATATCATTAATATTTTTTAAGAATTATTTTTTAAAATATGAGTAGTTTTATAATTCATTGATAATTTTACTGTAAAATCTAATTTTGTATGGAGTTTCTAATAATGAAATAATAATTTTTGGAACAATGTTTGTAATTCAAAAACTATTCTAGTCCTCTTATGTAATTCCTTTTGTTTTTTAATTAATGATATTGATTTCCAAATAAAAGCCTATATATTTTGATTGTATAATATATATAACATTTATTGTAGTATCATTTTGATGCTAACTCATACTGAATAATTTGCATTTCTTATATAAGTCAATTGTTTCTTTCCTTACTTTCAGCTTCTGGATCCACCGAATTTTTTGTCATCTCCCATCTTACATTATTTGTCACTGCGTCCTTTAATCTGTTCCGTAATAGCTTATTGAAGCTCTAAATTACTTTCCAGTTCAACAATATCAGCATCTGCAAGTCGACTTTAATTTTTATCAAAAATTTCTTTAACATATTCACGATACTTGTATAGAAAAGGTCTGAAGAAATACAAGGCGTAAAGGAGAGAAAAAATAATTGGCAATAAAACATTCTACAAGGTAGGATCTCCCACATAAAAAAAACATTTTCTTTTACTACAATGTGAACTTTAAAACTTATTTCAATATCATTGCACATTAGAGACAGTTTTACAGTTAGATTTATATTTTAAACATGGATTTTCATTATGCCACAAATACCATCCATTGAAATGTAATAAAATTCTCTCATTGTTAATGTGTATCATGTTTGTTACTGTCGATTAAGATATTTGTATTAATATCTATGATTTATTTTCTGGATGGACATTTACTCATGATTTCCATCATCCTTGCTGTTAATCGATATAATTCATAATTTGGATCTTTTGTATCTGTGCAATCACAATACAAATCCAAGTTGTTTTAATTGTATTACGTGTAAATACGTGCCAAGAATACATGTAATATTGTATATGTGAATATTATTATTATTCAGAATACTGTCAAACAATTGTACAGTCTATTGTAAAATAAATGTTTCAGTCTCTGTTAACCTTTAGCTTAGATTTACCAGTTTTTTTCTTTGTCTTTGTGTCATTATTTTAGATTCTTTAGAGGACTAACCTAAATTTTCATATCAAAATGCGATTATCAATGACTATTACTTTTATTATAAGAAGAAATCTACTTAATTTACGTAAATTATTTCTGGAAAGTTGACAGTCAAAATGAAATTTAACAAGTATTTCGAATGGATGAATATTTAAAGTAATATGCAAAAATTCTAAATTGAGAAAGCCGTAATTTAGATTTTCAAGTCTCATGAATAATTTTAATCCTTGCTCAGACTTCATCAGGTTCCTCTTTTCCTTTGAATTTTTGAACTATTCAGTGTTAAGGTATATACATTATTATTGTTGAATAACATTTAATATCTTCAATTACAGTAAATATTTGTTTCAAAATTTCATACAAAATATTCAGGTTATTCGGACTAACAATTGTTATTTCTGTCATATGGGAATGTTATATATAGTTTCCATATGTAAAAACGAAAATTTATAATGGGATAGAGTTGATTAGAGGTTTTTTCTAATCATGAAAATAAATATTAAAAATTAACTTGCAAAAAATTAATCTGAGAGGGTAAAAAGTATTGATGATGAAGTTAATGATCATGTATTATGCTTTAGATCAAAGGAATAGAAATTATATAAATGATATTAAATTTTCAAACGCTGTTTTCCATTTTTATCAACTTTTATAAATTTTATAAATTTCTGATATTGGAATTGACTTTAAAAATCTAATATTTGAAAGAAAAATGTTACATTTTCTTGTTTGAAGAATAACTGTTTATTTGGTCTCTTATTTCTCAATATTTATTTGTAATTCTTAATAAAAATTAATTTCTTTGCTCAATTCAGTACAACACTGCTCACGTATTTAATTTTCCATCTCATTACACACAAACTATGATTGTGACATTATTTCATGATTCATAATTTTCAAATATTTCGTTCTATATATGTATGTATATAGTTTTAATATTTTCAAGATATATAAGTTTTATTAAGATACATTTATGTTCGAACATTGGTATTTTCTGCATTAATTATTATTTTCAAACGCAAAAATATAATTGAAAAGTCTTGAGCTACGTTAATCGAATAAGGAAAGGGAATTTCACAAATGATATTATAATGGTTTCTATATGATAATTAAAACTTTTTGTTCAACAGAATTTTTGCATGTAGGAAATCGTATTAAAATTCATTTGAGAAGTATCAAAAATTATGAAAATGTAATCGCAATCAACAATATTTTTATTTGGAAGTTTCTAGGAAGTTTCATGCGATTCAATATAGTGCATAAAATATTATTCGAAATATAAAATTACTTATATGCAGAGTCCACTGTAAAAGATTTTACAATAAAAATTTGATTTTAATTCTGCATGCAAATATTAGAAATAGCTAAAAAAATTCTTTAAATTAAATAAGGGAATGAATTCGAAATAGTTTTATTTCGGAGTAAAATTTTTTTAATCTTTAGATGTCTTTTATATTTATTTCTTTAAAGACGAGTTCCATCATTTTGATACTGCTACAATTTCTTTTTTTCTCATAAAATCGAAATTTAAATTATTTTACAGGGGAAATTGCTAATCATTAAAATTTATTGGGGAAATAATTTTTTATTGTAAAAATTAAAAAGGGATTTTTGATTAACATATTTGAATATGCGATTTCTAATTAATTTGATTATAGCAATAAATTGTTTTTATTGCCATGTAAAGACCTATGCATTATTAAACTTCAAGATAAGTTTTTTTATTCTAATTAAAGTTAACGGTGCGTGTTTTGGTTTACGTTTCGCAGATTAGTAATTATTGAATCATTCACTTTCACTGTCTTTCAGTATTACCAAATCTTTATTTCCAAATGAAATTCAAAATATGAGCAATTTATATTTAGCATAAATGAAGAGAATTTTCTAAACTTCATCATTGTGATAGTTTATAATTCTATATTCTAAATGGCGGTGGATAAAATTATCTAAGTAAATAAAAAAAATCTTTAATTCAATAATTTTAAAATTAATCACATTTTTTTTTTTAATTTTTAAGCAAATAAAAATTGAAAATGCAAATGATGTATCTATCTATATATCTTTTAATAAAAGTTTTACAGATTTCTTCAGATAACATTTATAAAACTCATATCCTGTTAATTAGCGTTTTAATTGAGTTATTTTTAAATTTCTGAAATTAACCTTATTCTGAATATCTAATTAAAATTGGAGACAAATAAAATAAAATCAAATTTAATTTCTTTTGAATTAAAAAAATTAATAACGTATTCAATCATACAAAATACGCTCATTAACTGGTTTTCTATTCACACAAAGTATATGTTGTAGTGGATCGAAAAATAATACATAAAAGTAATATAAAAAAGTAACGTTTCCCAACAAAGTCTTAGGATAGAAAACTCATCTATTAGTTTTTATTAGATGTTCTGTAAAATATTTCGAGTAAGAGCGGCTGAATTTTTTCATACTATAAATACCGAAAATATTTTTTTTTCGATTTTTCAACAACTATATAGTCAATAACTAATTTATATACTATTTTTCCGGAAAACCTTACGTTCCCCATCACCTTTTACCTCCAGCCAATTTCTTTTGAAACTGTAGAATTACCTTTTAACATACTGCATTTACAAAAATATGTAATTTAATCCTAAATTATATTTAACCTACATTTTATCATCATTCTCACGGATTGTATAGAATTTTACAGCTGATGAGTGTTTTCTAAATAATATTTTAAATACATATTTTAAAACTAAAACTTTCTTTTAAATCGTTTTAAATTCAATTACCATAAATTTTTATATTTAGACTTTTCTACATTTTAATTATTTTATTATTTTATTTTTAATGAATTATATGATAAATTCCAATAGATGAGTATAAAACGGCTATTTCTTAAGACTTTATAGTCAGTCATATATTATTCAGAACAATGTTTTCAAGCAAATAGCTCTTTTTATTCTTATTTCTTCATTATAAGATGGAGTCCTCGAATGGGTAGGACTACCGAAACTTCCTTATCCGGTATATCTATACAAATAAGAATTGAAGAAAACCTCTAAAAAATTACCTCTTCAAATATTTTTTTATAATATATTGTTTTCTTTAAAGACGATTCCATTTGCTTAAGTTGATGAATACTTTCGAGTTTCAAAAATAACATTACAGCAGATTCAGGTCACATTATATCAGTTACAACCAGATCATCACAAATTTAGAAAGAAAAATAGATAATTTAGAAATTAGAGAACATGAAAAAAGATTTAAAAGCAAGCAAAAAATATAATAAAAAAGCATGGTATTAGTTCTTGGAAAATATACGAAATCAGTTTAAATTAGTCTGCAAAGATCATAGGGACTTGTTTGTTCCTCCATACAAGGAAAAGGCATTTGCTCTTTTTCATATATAACATATACATTACAGCATAGAAGTTTCAAATTTTTTTGCTCCAGAATAACTTTTATAATTCCTCGACATTTCATTATAACTTATCTGGATTCTATGCATCTTAAAGTATTGTAAAAATAATAATTTTTCAATAAAATGTCCCCAAAAAATGGTTATAATTGTAGCGACCAAGTTTTTTATGAAACTAAAACCGAATAGAGTAATAGTGTTGTCATAATAGCGTTACAGAATACATATTTTTTAATCAAAAACATAAGGTATTGTCTTAATTGTACCCAGATATTTTATACTGGCAAATCGCAATGTTTAATTGCAAAGCTTATAAGATCGCACTTCCATCTCGGTAAAAAAAAGAGACTAGTTATATTTTAAGTACTTGAATTTTATACTTTTGTTTGTAATTTTTCATAAATTTCAAATACTTTTTTCTCAAAAATATAAACTTTTTCACATGAGGAAATGTACAGATTAATTAAGATTTTCTTCTTTGACCATTTATTTATTTTGGTTTGTACTAGACTGGAACTTTAGCAAATCTATTAATTTATCTCTTAATTTTTTAATACGCCATGTAATTCTTCCAATGAAATATAATTATCTTATTAAACATTAATTACTTTAATTATGATAGAATATAAAATTTTGACATTTAGACATTTTCATATATGGCTATTTCAAAACAAGACACCTCTTTCTTTTATAAACAGAGTCTCTAACTTACATTTAAATTTGATTTCTATAAATATTTCAATCAACTGATAACTAAAATTTTGCACAGAATTGTTGCTTAATAAGTTACTGTGTTTTACAGTATTCCTAAAACGAGGAATATGTGCTCATCTGCAATTGGTAAATCAGACTACTATAGATCTTTTCGATCATTTGTATTATAAAGATACGGGACAGTAAGATAGTAATTTTCAAGGATATATGTAAAGATTACTAAGCCAGTTTTAATGACATTTACAACAGCGAATATCAATGTTATTTATAATTCTTGGTTTTCTTTGTCAATGGAAAGAGACCCAAATAATATAATGCTCACAAAAATATTAAATGTGAAAAAAAATATTTAAAAGTTTACAGTAGCAAGATAATGAAAAATTACTTAATACTCTTTGAGGATTTAATGAAGCATTTTAAGAACCTTGTTATGCAATTTTATTAAAAGTTTTCATAATTAATATCACATAAACTAAAAAAAACAATATTTTAAACTCTTAATATATTATTGCATATATTTAGAAGTAATAAAATCTATCCATAATACATTTAAGAGGAACATAATAAACTGTAAAAATTGTTATATTTCGTTTGAGAGAATGCGTATTCACTAATAATAAATTTATATAAATTCTATAATTAAATTTATAAAAATACCAAACTGTTTTTAAGGTTCTTAAAAAAAGTGTTTAGATTTTTCCAAACTGTGACGGTGTGAAAATATTCTTCCAATAAAAGGCTATGAGCACATTTTCTACAAGATAATTTAAGAACAACTTCCGAGTATTGATCTGCAATGAAATTAAAAAATGAATGTTTTATGAACTTGGATTTAAATTAAATAATTTTCCTTTATTTTCTTACCGGGATCATGTATTTATACAAAACTTAACTTGCAAATATAACAATGCATTTTTCTAATGGATTTCAGTATTAAAATCCTAAAGAATTCCAGAATATTTCTTATTCGGAAAAAGAGCTAAATTTTTGAAATAAATATAGCATTATTTTAGCAATAGAATAGAAAAAAATAAGTCAGATAGACGTCTTTCTGCTAACATCTTTAAAACAAAAAATATATCCACACATTCTATGTAAGGAATTTTTTTTAAATCTCTAACAATATAAAATATTTTTAAGAGTCTAATTTATTATAGTTTCATGATTTTACATTAAAAATTCATTGTGAAATAAATTATTAAATAATTTAAATTTTTTATTAGATTTCTATTAGTGTATAAAATATATTTTGGTAATATAGACAAAAAAAGGTAAGTTGCTGCTAGATATTGCATAAAGATTATTATTAACAATGTGAAAACATTTAAGAATACAATGTTTATATTTATCTGTTTTTGGTATTAAAATGGGAGCGGTAATTTAGTTAACTAAATGGACTGTGATGAAAGATTTTACATCCATCATAACTGAATTATTAGATTCAGTATTGCTCTGATCCATTTAGTAAATAATAAATGTTATCACGATTTAGAAGATAGGAGAATCAATTTATGAAGAAGCATTCATATATTAATATTTAGCCTTAATATGCAAAACAACTTCACAAAACACAGAAATTTTGTGTCTAGCTACTATAGAAAACATTATATTCAAAATACGTAATATAATTATCAGAATCAAATATTTAAATTTATGAATAATTCTTCTGTTTATCATTAAATCACACATTAAAAGAGTAAATCAATTCGGTATCATATTTCAGTAAATTTGATATCGGCATATTAATGTTGAATAATAAAAATTTCAGAAACTAATAAGCCTTTCTTTGTCTTTAAATAAATGAAATCAAATGAAATAAAACGCCCCTTGAAAGAATAAATAAATAATTGCTTATTTAGTTACTTTATTTTTTTTATTTAGACTATAAACAATTTTTTTCAAACTCTGTTTAATAATATGGAGAACTGTATATAAATAAACAGTTTTGGAATATATTAGTGATTCAACAAAGACGAGAAAAAGTAAATATCAAATAAATTAAACCATTATGTTTGAATTTCAGATTAAAAGATTTGAAATGCACGAAAATTGAATAATTTTAATTAGTAAAATAGATAGATTTTATGCAATAAACATCTAAGAAATTTGATTCTTTTTACATAGGACATTTTAGCTAAATTTCTTATATTTTGATTTCTTTTAAAAATCGAAATTCAAGTGATGAATGAAAAAAAAAATATTTAAGTATGCCCATTAAATGAACATATAATTCTTTTTCAAAGAAAAAGATTCCATTTTGAATATCCTTTTTGAAGTTTACAAAATTATTTTTAAAAATGTAATGAAACTAAAATATTATTTCCACTAAAAATATTAGCCACCAATTAAATTTTAAATAAAAAACACCCCATACATCATTATGAAGAAGAAATACTGAGTGCCCTAAACAAAAGATCAGAAATTGGTTTAGAAAAAATAAGATGACGAATTTTTTATGAAAAATATTTTCCAATACCCTTGATGGGAAAAAAATCATTTAACATTTCAGTATCTTCTTAAACTATTTAAGTATTTTTAAGTTATAATGAGATTTATGAAAGATAAATCAAAAACTTTATAAATAATAAAAAAATATTCAATTAAATTTAATAAAAAATTTTTATCGCGATTTCTTGCTTTATTGCAATAAAACTACTTTTCTATTATTTTTTAATTCCTTTTTCTTATCAATACCTATAATAATTATATTTATGGTGCAAATTATTAATAAGTTTCGTTCATAATCGTCACTACTGAGTGCGACATCTAAAATTAATTTAATTAATCAATTAACTGATAAGTAATTTCTTAAAACAACAAAACAGTGTTTTGTCACGAAGAAAAAAGAACAAAAATGTGTTCCACACTCCGGACTATTTATAGGAAAATGTAAATTGTTACGCAAAATTCCATATTTACAAGCATTAAATCGTGTTTCACTTGAAATTTAATATTTACGGTATAATGGTGAATTGTTTAAAAAGCATAATATCACTGCTTAGAAATTTTATCAAAAATATAATTTCTACTGTTTTAATTCAGCAAAATACGGCAACCATGATACTAATTGGTATTTCTAACAATCACATTTTTCCATTAAGTAAAAAAAAAAAATGCTTGCTATTTTTTATGCTACATTTTAAAAAAAATTATACTCAGGGTGTTATTAAAACTCTTATTCTGATACTTTTGTATACTTATCAACTTAGACGATCAGCTAATTTGTTAGAAAAATTAGCCGTTTCTCTTTTTGAATTCAAAATATTATGCATGTTCATGGTTTGCTTAACAAACTATTTTTAAACAGTTAATTTTGGTGGGTAATGAAGTTGCATAATTTACACCACTGTTCATTATTATTTGAACTGTACCAATGTATTAATTTGATGTGGTGTCGTAGAATTTATTCAAAATATTTATATAATAAACTTATCTTAGAAACAAAATCTGCAACATAATATATTAGTTCTTCATATTACTGAGTAGATAATAAAAAGTAAATTTCTTCTTCAGTCTTTAAAAATGAAACATATAAATATTGCTTAAATGAGAATAGATGTTTGATGGAACAATGAAAATAGCTAAAATTTATTTTAGACATGAATAGAATTTTTGAAAATTAGGTAATTTTTTTAAAAAAAATAATGTCAAAATTCATGAGATAATTGCATATATAAATATTTAGATTAATTAAAAAATCAAATGAATCAAAAATTTCTTTTAAACAATTTTATTAGCAGAAAAGCAAATTAAGTGAAAATTTTTGAAAATTCATTCCATTTTTAATTAATTATAATATTTAAAAAAATCATTTCTGCTTACCAAATTATATCTGTATCAAATTAAAAGTTTTCAAAGAGTTTCAAATTATAGCATCCATTGAACAGAAAAATTTACACAAAATTCTTCGCCTTTTCATTACCAGATGAGATGACATCCTTTGAAGAACTAAAGGGGCAATTCATGAATTGTAACTTGTTGGGGGGGGGGGGGGGGATTCTTTCTTTCATTTTATACTTTTATCCTAATAAAACTAATATTAACACCATGATATTTTAAGTTGTTTTTAATTGAATTTTTGTATTGAACTTCTTTTATGCCTGTTGTATTGAAATGAAAATTTTTCAAAATTGTATATATATATATATATATCATTAAACTCCTTTTAATCAATTTCAATACAAGCAGTTATAAAATATAATATATAAATTTATCTAATAATAACTATACAGTCGATTCCGGTTAATCGGACCACATCGGGACGCGATCAATTTGGTCCTAATAACCGCCTGGTCCGTTTACACGAACATGCCCTGTGTTACAAGACGAGACGTGCTATACGTAACATATTAAAATGTCATTATGACCATTATTGTGCGACACACGCGAACATACAAACAAGAACTACTGTTGCTTATGAACTTTATTCATTGAAAAATAAATTTGCAAATTCTTCGAAACGATCTCACGATATCTCACTGCTAACCAAATTCCAGTCAACGTTTGAAGAACTCATCCAGTATGATCTGACGCGTTCTGTTGACGGATTGCACTTGAAAAAAATCACTACAAACATCTAACGCAGCAGCGGGACTACCTTAATTTCCATTCTGCATGAAATAGCGGAGCAAAGTTTCACTACATTTCCTGGCATCCTGTGTTATCACTTGCACCAAATCATTAGGGACATCATCATCACTTTCCTGGTCTTCCGATGCTGTAGTTTTGCTGTAATTCGAGCAACAATTTCAGCGTCATAATCTTCATTTTCATCGTAGCATTGAAGCTCGTTGTCGATGGACAGAAATTCTTCGTAATTCTCGACCTGTTGAAGTTCCACATTTCCCTCGCCATTTTCACTTTCAATCAGCATGTCCACCTCCACCTCCGAGACCAAATACTTAAAACCACAGTGAGAAAAATAGTTCTGAATTGTCTGACTGCTTATATTTCGCCAGCTATCGGCCAAAAATGTAACTGTTTGTAAGATGTTGACCTTTGCACTGACTTGTCTGGCTATTGATGATGAGGTCAGCAAACTTTCTTCAATTGCTTCAAGGACGTAATTAACCAACCTTTCACCATAAAAGGTCTTCAGATTTTTTATGATGCCCACGTCCCTTTTCTGTAACAAAGTTGTGGTCCTGGGAGGTAGAAATTCCAGGTGAATTTCTTTTTCCAAGGCAGGGGAGACAAGACAGGTACAGTTCACTGACTAAAGTGTTCCGAAGAAACTGAGGGATTTCATTTCCCCGAAAAGCTTAGAAGCAGTGGTTCCTCACTCGCGGCTACCGAACTGCCCGTTCTAAGAAACAAAGGGCTTGCTCACCTCCCGCTGGTTCTTTTCCCTTTCGGACTTCCTGCGTACGCAGGCGACTTGTGGCTTCTTTTTCATCTTCCCTGTCACGTTCTTGGTCCGTTTAAACGGAATTTTGGTTCAAATAAGCGAATAATATTAGGCTTATATACATAGAATTTGTTTCGGTTCTTTAAGATTCGCTCCGAATAAGCGGCTGGTCCGATTGCCCGGTGGTCCAATTAACCGGATTTGACTGTATATATATATATATATATATATATATATATATATAATAAATTTCTAAAAAAGCATTTTTCAGATACCAATGCATTAAAATTAAAGCAATTAGGTTTAATAATGTGAAAAATTGTTTCCTAAATAAAAAGGAAATATGTAAGCTTATTTTTTAGACTCTTCAGTACATTAAAATGTGAAGCATTTTATTTTTTATAGTGAGATTTTTTTAATTAGTTCCCTTTCAATTTATACGTAAGCATTTTTTAAAACTATTTCTAAAGGGCCGTTAAAAAAATATATTTTCGAACTATGTATTTCGTAAGGTCTTAAATTTCATTCTTTTTTCTAAAAAATCATTAGCTTTCATATAAATAAAACAAAATCAATTAACGTTTTCGTTTTGTCCGAGACCTTTCTCTTTTCATGATGAATAAATTTAAGTTTTTTCTCTCAAATGTAATGCCATTATTAAAAGACAACAAAAAATATTAGGCAATATTCAACGTAAATTAAATAACCTATTGTTGTCATTTAAAATTTTGTTAAAATTATAGAAATTGATATTATTTTTTTTCCCGAACTCTCATTTTAATGCTTTATAAATATAAATGAAAAAAAAAATTACTTTCGAAAATTCTATAAAAACTTCAAACTTTCAAAATGAGATTTTTTACGAGATAAGGAAGTCACTAAAAGTTTGCATCGCTGAATATAAAATATAATATTGAATATTCATACACACTTTAAATTTCATGAATCCTGTTATTAAAGAATCAATATAAATTATTGCCATTTTTGTTCTGAACTACTTTCCGATAAAATTCATTTTCATAATTCTCTAATATTCAAGGTAAGATATATAAATTTTAAATAACCTTCCTAGAAAAGTAGAGATCTATGAAAAAGTAGAAAGACATGATTAGAATGTAAATTCTGAAAATGGAGCTGTCTACGTATCATTTTTTTTTTTTTTTTTTGCTATGAGAGCCCTTTAAATTTTATTTCTTTGGATACCCCGCAGTTGGATAATCTGTTTGTATATTTTCTTTATTTAATTATTAAGCTCAAATAAAAATATTTTTATTTGTTTATTTCTACACAAACAAACTTTCTTATTTCTTCTATTCAGATTTTCACATTATTAATAATTTCTGTTATTGCCTTAGATATATTCCTTGATTTATATTGTAAAAAAGTCAGTATTATCAATCAATCAAAACATTCTTCCTGTAAAAAATATCAGCAATAGTAGATAATTGTGAATAATAATTTTAAAAAAGTCACTTGTTTTTTTAAAAAAATATTTTGCTATGTATAAGGGCACTTTTACAAACTGTAATTTTTGAGGTAAGGGCCTCTTTCTTTTTTCCCATCATTTATATTTTCTTATCAAATTTTAAAAAAATGTATTCGGCAAATTTTTGAAATATATTAAGCCATATCAACTACCTGAAACAAGAAAAATAATCTCAACAAATTCATACATTTTCAGTTTATTATTCTAAGATAATCCTAAACTAAGCAAAACAAAAACAATTACGAAAAGAATTTAAAAAAATTTTAAACGTGATAATATAAAAATAAATATTTTTATGTGATAATATAAAAATATCATTTAATTTATTCCAGAATTTATGTTTTCATTTGATTTTAAATAAAATGATACAATTCGATGTGTTATTTTTTCAATTGTTTAAATATGTTTATTAAGGCTAAATAGGCTAATATTTCATTATTTTCAAAAATTTTCAATTTTCACATATAATCAGTGCAATCAAAACTGTCACCAGAATTTAGAAGATATTTGTTTTGAAATTTGAGATAAAAACGGAAATAGAAAAACTTCAGAAGTGTAAAACGTTCTGAAAAGTATGACATAAATTTAGTTCAAGAGATCTCGGTTTGATTAGTGATATTATGTCACATTTCCTGAGGGATATTGAAACTTTTTATTCATATTCTTACTAAGCAAGATGAAATAGAAATGATAATTTTCTTTTACTTTTAATAGGACAATGTTGCATGTGACAAGTTTTACAGCTAATTAACTATAATTCTTGGATTAAGTTCTCTTTCTCTCTCTCTTTTGTTTGCGAAATTTTATTGTTTTCTTTTCTTCAAGTTTTTCTTGGAAATAAATTAAATTTCTCCTTCGAACCTATCTTAGGGGTTCTGAGAATCGATTTTGTAATTTTTATTAATGTATCTATACTATTGAAAAAACTATTGAATCTATACTATTGAAACATTAAATGCATTCATCATAACTATTTTATTTTCAATGGGGATAATTCCAAAGTCAAACGTGTCATTAAAATCCAGTCTGTAACTTTCTATCTTCTGATTTAAAATTTAAAAATTTTATCAGGTGAATAATAAATTTTGGCTCTAAGAATTTAAATTACAGAAAAATATAAATTTCAGATGATTAAATTTTCTGCGAATTTTGCTCTTAAGGAACGTAGGATATCCGATTCGGTTCCGTGTGCAGAAGTTGAGACAGAACAGAGAGCATGATCTTGTTGCTGAGAATATGTATCCTTAAAATATTTAGCACCGAAACATATGAAATTGTTATCAAAGCAAATTAATGAAATGTCTACAAATATTAATATATTAAATTTAAAAATTGCTTATGATCTGAAATATATAAGAATATATTGTTACAACAATTTTAAATTGTATATTTTTTGCCAACTTTTTTTCTGAAAATAAAAGCAACAATCAGAAAAAATGATATATTCTATAATATTAGCGACAGGGTAACAACGTTTAAATTCGTTTTAAAGGGCCTTGTGATTTTGCCCAATTTTTATGACATTCAACATGAATAATTCACAGATGAATGTTATAAGCCAATTGGCAATGTCACAATCGAATAATACATTGTTTCCTAAAGAAGATCCAAAGCCAATCAATCTATTAGAAAAATAGACAAGAGGACGGGATATATATCCTAGCAATCTTTTAGTGACAATAAGATTGGATAACATCCATTTCTTATAAGTTTTACTGAAAATTTGCTAATTATTTTTTTTAATATTATTTTTTAACTTTTCGTAGATGGTTTCAAAGTAAGCCGTCAAAGTCGTTTCTAATCCTCTTGACTATGTGATTGCTAGTAGAAATCAATTTAATTCATGAATCAATACTTTCTTCTAATGATGTCTATCAATAATAGAATAATTTTCAACGAAAATTAGCAAGATTAAAATTAATTTTAAAGGTTTTGAACTTTAGGTGATAAAGTATTTTATATTGGCAATTTATATTTTTACAGGAAAGATTTTCTTACCTAATTATGTGTTATGTGAACAGTAATTTCAGTGTAACAGAAACAAAATATACTTCTAAATAAGAACAACAGAATATATCAAATTAGGCACTTACATATAATCTGTTTCTGTCTCAGCTAACAACTGTAAATTATATTGCTACTTTGAAAAAGAATAATGATCTTTACTTCATTCTTTTCTTTGGAATTAGCTTTGATTTGAGCAAATTATTTCTATGAATATAACAAGAATATTATAAAATACCAAACATTAATTAGTTGCAAAAAAAGTTTACACTCAGTTAATCACAGTTTTATGATATACCATTAAAAAAAGAACTTACACTACTTTAAAAAAATGATACACATACCCGTTTCTCTAAAAGAGCGATAACTTAAAAAATTCTCAAAATTGAATGTTAGAAATTCAGCTTATGATCTGGAAACCCTGAATCTTAATCATTTTGTGTTAAATTAGTGTTCAATAATGCATATAAAAAATTTTAAATCATACTGCGATACAACCAAAGAAACCTCACAAATTGTGAACATATGTAGAAAAAGTATGGACATTATCACTTTTTCTCACCTAATAAAAATATTCCATACGATTACTCTCTTGTAAACTATCACGAATAAAATTAATGATCGTTTTGCTATTTTTTGCGGACATGTAGAAATAAAAATAATGTTAGGAATTATTTCATGTAATAGGAAAATTATGGAAAACTAATTGGGAACAAGAAATAATAAGGAGTGTCTTTTGTAGCATTGTGATCTATAGGTCTTAAATCAACTGGGGAGACAAAAAAAGCAGAAAGTAATGAAGATGGAGATAAAAACCGTTTCACTTTAATTTGTAGAATTATTTATTAATATTTTTTATTTAATTGTAAATCAAGTGGGAGATTGTGAAACCCTGTTTTTCAAAGGTTTCGTTTCACATTATGTTTACCAGTTATTTGCAACTCATTTTAATGATTATTACTTATCGAATCAATAAGTAATAACAATTAGATGGATTTCTGATTTTAGGATTCTACCCACCAAATGTTGTTAAGTTTCTTTATTAACAATGATAATTTACATCAAAAATTTAAATAGGAAGTTCTACCAAATTTAGGAATATCATAACCTTTAACACCGTCAATAATAATTACATTTTTTAAATGTAAGATCGTTAACAATTAAAAGTAACATATTTTGAATATATTTCATATAAAATATATAGTATAAAATATATATAATTTGGCTGAACTTCCTGTTTAAATTTTTGTTGTCAATGTTAATAAAGAAATGAAGATAGTTTGCAAGAGAGCAATCGTATGGAATATTTTCATTGGGTGAGAAAAAGTGATAATGTGCATGCTTTTTCTACATATGTTCATAATGTGTGTTGCTTCTTTGGAAGTATCGCAAAATGGCTTAAAAAACTTTATATGCAATATTGAACACTCATTTAACACAAAATGATTAAGATTCGTGATTTTGGTTTCCAGATCATAAGCCGAATTTTTAACACGCATTTTTGAGAATTTTTTAATTTATCGCTCTTTTAGAGACACTGGTATGTGTACCATTTTTTTAAAGTGGCGTAAATTCTTTTTTTAATGGTGTATCATAAATTGTGATTAACTGAATGTAAACTTTTTATTTGCAACTAAATAATGTTTAATATTTTTTAATATTCTTGTTATATTCATAATAATATATTAATACCGATTCCGAAGAAAAGAATAATGGAAAAATCATAATTAGTTTTCGAAGTAGCAAAATAATTTACAGTTGTTGGCGTAGTTAGAAACAGATTGTATGGAATCGTCTAATTTGATATATTCTATTGTTCTTATTTAGAAGTATATTTTGTTTCTGCTACACCGAAATTACTGTTCACATAACATATATTAACATATATTAAAGAAAATATTTCCTGTAAACATATAAAATGCCAATATAAAGTACTTTATCACCTAAAGTTCAAAACCTTCAAATTAGTTTTAATCTTGCTAACTTCTATTGAAAATTATTTATTTATTTATCTACATCTTGAGAGGAAAGTATTGATTCATAAATTATATTGATTTCTACTAGCAATCACATTTTTATCTGACATATTTAAAGATACCTGCATAACACTACAATTTCTATATAAAAATTGATTTAAAAAAATTTTGATTGATTTAAAAACGCTCCAATATTTTTGCGCTAAAGATAAAATCCTTGCAAAAAGGAATGTTTATTGATATATTAAACTGATTTTTTAATACAATACAACCACAATCTTATCTAACATTCTTTAGAAATGCACATGTACAAGAAAGCTAATAACCATAATACAACAAAACTAACCGACCATTCTTTTCATAGTTCAAATGCAATCCATCTACATCGATAACTAAAGAATTAGTCACTTCAAATATTGTTAATCAAATGTTAAATACTTGAAAAAAAGAATTATTAATAAATTAAATTAATTTTTAATGCAATAAACCATTTACCTTATATGACAACTTTAGAAATGTCCTTAGACAATAAAGCTAATACCCATAATGCAGCAAAACTAACCAAACCTGCCTTTGAACACCGCGAATGACATCCATTTAGAAGTAAATTGGCTGCAACAATAAAAGAAAAAAATATTTGAGCAGCATGACTCACTTATAAAACAGTGAGTTCGAAGCATTCTCACACCTTCCGTTACCTCCTTCAAAGGCGATAATTTCCTCGTCATTTCGTAATCGACAAATCGGAAAAGCGCCACTTCGCGCAAAATTAAATTCAGAGTTCTCACCCTGTCCTGTTTCTACCTCCCTCCACCTAAAATCCCCTTTCATCTTTCCACTCGAAATCACTAAACGTGAACTACTTCCCAGCGGAGTTTGAAAAATCCTCTCAGAATTAATGTCGGCTCTGAAAATCTCATATGTTTTTTTCACTGGTTTTCTTTCTTTCCATTTCCATCTACGTTTATACCCAAGATCCCCACGTTAAAAATTCCCTCACTTCCACTCCCTGTTTACACCCACCCACATCTCCAGACCTATTCATTCGATATAAAAGTCCCGATATAAACGCTCTATTCAGTGTTCTATTTGCATAGAAGGGGCATATGGGAAGTACCAAAGCTGCCAACACAAACTTTTCTCGCTTGCTTTTTTGCAATAATTGCTTTTTTTTTCTTCCCATGGTTCTAGATTTTTTTTCATTCCCTCCCCCACTTCTAGGTTCAATCTAAGAATCCTCCACCCACTTCGCATTTCTGTTCCTTGTGAATGTTGAGAAGTATAACGGTATAGAGTGGTACTGCTCGTTCTTTCAGTTCCAGTTCTAGATTCCATCGAGCAGAAAACCGTCGAGGCATGTGAAGTTGGCATTGTAGGAAACATGCAAAATTATTTGAAGCTTTTTTTTTATATTTCAACAGTTGAGAGCAAGAAGAAAAGATTTTTTTATTGTTATTATGAATGAATCGAAATCCACGGAAGCTTTCATGGAAAACATCTATTCATAAATATTCCATTTTCTGATTGCGAGGAATTTTGAATAGCTGTGGAGAACAATTATTCAGAGAGTCTTGTGATAGTATTTGTAATATTTTGTTTGCTCACAACAAATTATAATTATAATGATGATATTTTCTATTCTTGGCTAATACATTTATTAAAATATCTTGAATTATACGTATATATTGAGTTTGTATTGGATTACTAGGAAAGATTATTTTTTGTTTTCATGGGGAAATATAATAATGAATAAACTAATACATTGAGAAATGGTTCCATTCTATAACTTGCATTTGCAATTGTATTTCAGTATATTCAATGTTTTGGATGTTTCTCCAGTAAATTTCCCATAAAAGTAATATTGATAAGAAAAAGCAAAGAATGAAACATTTCTTGAAAACTTAAATTTTATAGATGTGCTTCGAATTTTAAATAAAAATTTGTTTGTTGGCCGATGCAGTTAGAAAAATCTGAAAGCGGGGTGATCGAACTGCCGATATTCAATTTATTTTATTAAATTGAGAAAACAAATAAATAAATGTATTATCAATTGTTTGCAAAGCATTATTTTGAAGAGAAATTTTAAAATCAATTAGCAAGTGATTATACACAGTATGGTTTATAATTTCTGACAAGCTAAGTATATGAACATCACATGTAAAAGTAATTATTCTTATTTATCAGAATTAGTAGCCCAAAAATCGTGCTTTATAAAACTCTTATAATGATTGTAATGTTTCAGAATATACTCACATTTACAAAATATTTTAGAATAATGAATAATAAGCTAATATTTCTAATGTTGATGGTAATTAGTTTGTTTACTTTTTAATTAATTTAAAACCAACAATTGAATTAATTATTGCAAAGCTGTTACTGAAATTTTTTATTTTAACATTTTTGAGTAAAAGTCGAAGTACTTATACTACAAAAAATATTTCAAAAAGAGTTTTAAATTATCTAGAATCAAATTTAGATAAGCTATATACTTAAGACGTTCATGTGAAAGGAAATCAATAATTCTTTAAAGAAAAAATTTATCTTTAAAAACCTTTAGTGTAGAAAGAAGCAATTAACTGATTGGTAATTAATTCCATGTGTCTTTGTTCGCAAATTCGCAGGAAATAAAATGTATTGTTTAATATATTTTTCTCTTATTTTCAATTTATAAACTTTAATTTGCTGAAAGTATATATTTACTTACACAAAGAAAACATATATTTCTATAATTAAAAAAAGTTCAATAATAAAATTTTCAATTTTTCAATTAATTTGTCAAAAAGGCATTCCAATTACTGCATAATGTTAGTAAGAATAAATTGAAAAAAAAAATTAAGTCATTTGTATTTTATGTATTTATTTATTTTTATTTAGATTATTATTTTTTTATTTTTAAAAATGCAAACAAATCAAACAATATTATTTCATGCATGAACTCAAAACTTATTATAAATCATTAAGTTTACGTTTTACATGTATTTTCGAGATATATGAAAGATATAATCACTTGTGAGATTTAAAAAAATATCTGGTCTTAAAAAACGATGCATCTTTTAGGCTTATGTCTGGTCATTTCTCAATGCTGCAGGCGATATTAATAAATCTTTATTTCTATCTCTCTATATAATTAATCGGAAAAAAAATTCATGCATATCCAATTCCTTCATATTTGACTATCCTTAAAGATTGCAGGGAAAAATAAATTTATGTATGAGAGAAAGGGTGTATTATTGCAATAATAGCTTTATCTTTCAATATCAATCAGTAAATGCTCTTTACTCTCATTTATTACTTTACTGCTGCTATTTATTTTTTTCCAATTGATACATCCATGAGATTTTCCAAAATAATCTTAATCTTAATAACTATTATTCTTTAAAATTTTAGGAAATTACAGGAATTTATGAATTTACGTCAAATACCTGATCACTTTGGTTTGATTATTTCACTGTTCTTTATCTTCATAACCCTATTTTTTTACACCTAAGACTGCAACCATGTTTATCTGTTCAATAAAACTTCCTAAAATAACGAAGTGGATTGGTTTTTCAGGGAATATATATATCTCAAATTGAAAACAACATATTCAGGCAAACAAAAAGAGAAAAAAAAAATACTAAGCTCTGAGAAAGCTTGTCAAATATGTACATTTTCTATTTACAATTTTTCTCGGAATAAAAAGGAGTCAATCTTACGAAAAATTTAAAATTTTCCATATTTTAGCTGAAATTAATAATTAAAGTTTAATTATTGCACTTCTGAAAATAAAAAGAAAAATGTACCAAAAGATAAAACGTTTAAAAAAAATTAAAAATGGTATAAAAATAATTTGAAATAAATTGCGACTTATTTGAATACATTAATTTTAAAAATAATAATTAATTGAGTATAGTTTGAGTTAACATTGTTTAAAATTGCTGAGTTTGAATTTAGATTAGAGTAATTTAAATTTTATTGTACAGATAAATAATTTAGAAAATAAAATATTGTATTAAAAATTGTATTAAATTTAAACCTTTTTGGTAATCAGAATTCATATTCTTAAAAATATTTGCTTATCTTTATTTCTTTTGTTTTTATTTGCAATTCAACTCATTAATGATGAACTATTGAAAGTCAAATAATAATATTTGCCATAAAAAGCAATCAAAATTCGAACATTTATGTTTGATAAAAAGCTAAGATATTTAGAAATATAATATGTGTTAAAAAATTTAGAATCTAGTAGTAAGTCTTAGAAATTCGGCTAAATATGCTAAAGAAATTGAATTGTTTAAAACTCAATTTCAACTAATCCATTTATTAGGCTGTAATTATTGATAACTTTAAGAAATATTTTCTCTGACCTTGGAATGCGTTTAAATTATTCTTTGAAAAATTAAAAATGAAAACAAAATCAATTTCTGTTAATTAAATTTCTTTCTCATTAACCATTATAAATAAATTAAAAAATTAATAAAAAAACAAGTAAATGATGGAAGTATTTAATATTGTTTTCACTACCATCACAAAACAAATACAATGAACTCCTCAGGTGTAATTTCAAATAGCAGCAGTTTAAGATTTTAAAGGAGTTTATTTCTCCTCAAAAGATGGCAGCACAACAGCGATTTCAAATTTATGTTTCAAAATAATCACGTGCTTTTTCAGCACTTCAAAATCTCTACTATATTTCTGCCACACATTTAGCATGCGTTATTAAATTAATGTAATATGCTAATAGTCATTTTATCTATTTGGTATAATGGTCACTTTATCTAATTACTTATTTTTGTGTTTCAATATCTTAAATAAACTGCCTTGTTTTTCGACTTTTCTGTGAACTTATACTTTGGTTGTGGTATATCATCATCAGAGTGTTGTATCAAAAATAACTATAAAACTATAAACTATTTCTTAAACTTTAAATTAATTTTTTATATAATAAATTATTGAATAAAAACCCCAAGGAATTGAATAAAATCACAGGAAAATAACTATGAGCGTAGTCATTAATGAATTAAATTCAATAAATGATGAATAATGAATCATGAACCGAATTTCCTGTCTGTTAACAATAACCATTACAAATTATGTTTAATGTTTAAATTAATTTCAGAAAAGTTAGAACAGAAAATCGGTATTTCCATGTTTATTTTGTTGGTAAAATATATAAAAGCGAATTTGTTTGACCTCAATTTCGAATCCGCAAAGTTTGTATTAATCTGTTTGACTCTTAAAAAGTTAAGATTAAAAAATTTTATTCGAACCGGGTATTATTCATAATGGCCAAATCTTTGTAGTCATTATGCCCTACTTACTAGCAGCTAAATTACTACTTATTAATACGTGCTAAAAAGGCTATTAAGTATTTATGCTAGCATAAATATTACTATGCAAAAAGGAAAACGCTTAGGATTTCTTTATCAAGATTTATAGCCAAAGTTCCTTGGAAACATTAAATGATCAGATGGACATTTTTTTGTGGTATGGTGTTTATATGTATGATAGGTATGGAATATATTATTATCTACTAAATATTAAAACTAAACATTAATTAAGATTTAATGTAGAATTAGTTATTGGACTCGGATGTATTTGTTTATAGTGGTAAAATGAATGTATATACTACACGTTTTCACAGTATTGATAATAAAGTTTTTGAAACGTAAAAAAAACTTTTTTTGCGCATTTTAGGATTAACCTTAATTTGATTTATTTATCTGCTAAATATGTGTTTCTGCAATAAATTTCAAATTTTATATTTTCATAATTAGGGAATTTCCAAATTAGGTGACTTTTCTACAGTCTCAGATAACAATGCCTTGCCCCTATTCTGCACATAAACGTCATTTTTACAATTATAGCTATTAACTTCTATGAAGGCTTGAGGAAAGATACATTGGGTACAAAAAGTATTTGCACACTTATGTTTTTGTTTGCAATTCTTAAAAAGAAGCATTACGAATTACAAAAATCAGTATTGCCAAACAGAGTGAGTTTAATCATCTAAATAAAACAGAAAAAATACAAAAATATAAGTAACAGTTTTTTTTGTAACAAAATTAAAATATCTCTTGTCAGAAAAGTACTAGCACACCCACAGGAATACAAAAGAAATATAATATATATGCGAATTTCAAATAACTAATATTTAGTATACATTTCATTAGCATTTATTACTGCTTGTAATCTTGCTGACATTGTTTTAATTAAATTTTCAGTAACATAAGGTCAGTTTCAGTAACATAAGGTAAGGGCTTGTTTTAAGTGCAGAGTTACTTGAAATCTTTTTTCATATTTTTAAATTAAAAGAATTCCCAAAAAAAAATCCAAAGAATTTAAGTCTAGTGATTGTGGTGGAGTAGCAAGTATTCTGTGCATATTATAAAGCAAAAACAGTCGTGTTATACCGACAATGTGCTAGGGATTATTGTCTTGTTATACGGATTAATGGTACCCAATTTCATTGAAATTTGTGGTATCTCGCAACTCATCGATATATGTGTCAAGCTGTCAAATTCACATCAATGAAGCACAAAATACCAACTCATTTGCCAGCCATGAACACCTAAACCATAACGGAGCCTTTTCCATGTTTAAATGTACATAATAAACTTTTAGTATGAAAAGCAGTGCAAGGCTTCCTCCAAACTAATTTACTGCCATCTGATTCAAATATATTGAGCTTATTTTCATCAGAGAATATGGCATTTTCTAGAAATCAATTGGTTTATTGACAAATTTCTTAGTGGATTTAAGTCTCTTCAGTCTTTTTCGTTCATTTATGAAAGGTTTTCTTCCTTGGAGATCTCCCGAAAATTTGTTCATTGTGAAGTACATTTCAAACACTTTGGGAACAAATTTGAATTCCAGATGTTGAAGCGACATAAATAATGCAATCGTAGTAGCATAGGGATTTTTTATGCTTCTGTTATAATTTTTCACTTTATTCGCTATGAAAGTTTCTTTGGGAGTATAGAACGAGTTATTTGACGTATATAATCTTTCTATATGATATTTTATAATATACCTAACAGTAAAGAAGCAAACATTAATTATTTTTAAATTAATTTCTATGCCATTTCGCAAAGAGAAAACTTTTCTGGCTGCGAAATCGGCAATTTAGATTTCTTAGGCTCCAACACAATTTGAAATCAACAATCTTTGATAAAGCATTGACAATATATCCTTTAATAGCCGTCTAATGTATGTTATTTTCTGCGGGATGACTTTCTAATAATAAGCATAAAAATTTAAATTTGCTAAAAATGAATTGTGTATGCAAACACTTTTTTGACGAGATATTTTAATTATGTTGCATTTTTAATTCATATTATTGTATTTTTAGTAATTAGTTTAGATGAATAACCTTATTTTGTTTTTAAAATGCCATTTGTGTATTTTAATGAATTTTTTTATGAATTTTAAACACAAATGTATGTGTGCGAATACTTTTTGTTCCCACTGTAGTAAATTATATCTTCCATATTCTTCAGCATCGAATGCTATATATTTTATTAGTCTATATATAATTGTTTCTGAATATGAAGACATTGCAACACAATTGTTGACATAAAAAATGTCTTTAGTCGAAATTCGATTTAATAATTTTATTTCATTGCAACTATTACTTGAATCTTTAAGAAATAAGAGGTAACTGATAAAATTTAAATACAAAAAAAAAATATTTTTAACCTGTTATTTAAAAAAAAATTATCGGAATTATTTGAAACTGTTTTATGGAATAAGAACGATATATTTAGCTGTGTGGTTCTATTTGAACCTTTAAATCATTTCACTAGTTATTTAATATTATTTTTAAATTATCGTAGCATTTCTTTATGATTTTAGGCAATAAAATGGTCGAATCTTGCGCACTTTGATTTATCTATGAAGTTTTTAACATTGGTTTCTGTTAACTTTATTTTATTATTATCTGATTCTTTTGAAAGTGGTTAACTTTTTTATGCAGATATGGCTAGCAAGATAAACTCAGTTTAAGAAAAAAATTATGACGGAAAATTAAACATATACTACTCATATAACAGTAGATCCTTAATTAATGTATAAAATTCGTACAATCTAAACCATTTGTAGCAACTATCTGAATTATATTTTTTACTGTCAACATAAATGATGTAATTTCAGATACTACTACGGAGTTATTCTCTAATATATTTAGTCTGGAACACTAAAATGTATCCACATTTTAGCTTTTAATTTAATTGGTTTCCAGAATATCTCTGAAACTTTATCCATAAGAATGCTATTACAAATGCAAGCAGGTTGAAATTAAATAAAAAAAACAAGACCACATTATTATTACTGAATACATAAACTGTGCAAAACACTGTCATAATTTAATATGGTGTGACATTTTATATTAACAGTTTCTCTAATATTTTGAATATTGTGTTGAAAAATTGGATCTAAAAAATTGATTGAAAGAAAAATTTATCTCCTAAAATTGACTATCATTACTTTAGTTAGTTTTCATTTATATCTGCATCAATAATTTATTGAAGAGGGCTGATGATGTCCATCGCATTTAAAAGTTCATAACAATACTTTTAAATATAAATTTTAAGCCAATAAATGACGGAGGAAAGATCTTTACATGGAATTATGTATTTGCTTATTTTATTGATCAAAGATGTTTCTGAAGAGAGAAAAGGATATTTGATTTTTGAATTGCCTTTGCACCTACAAGCTAGAAATTTTACTTGGATGTTATTTTATTTGATATTTGCCATTGATGAAATTTTCCTAGATGAATGTTTCTTGATGAAAATTTTACAAGAATTTCCTTAGAATTTCCATGGAATATTTTCATTGAAACTGGACTCTTAAACAATTTATTGTTCAATTAGGCTACCCTCATTCTAGCAGTTTTTTAATATACAGTATAAACAAGCAAACAAATTATACCTTTAAAATGACATTAATATGACAAATTTAACGTATTCTCATACTTTAAGATGATTTCAAATATCCTCAGTATATTAACTTTCCTTGAAGACAGTTTTGTGATATTTTAATTTAATGGTCCCTGACTCATGTAAAATACTGAAATGCTGGATATATTGAATTCTAACTCATGAAATATATCATTACAGTATATATATTGAATTCTAATTCGTGAAATATACTGAAATGCAGTATATATATTGAATTCTAAATCATAACATATATTGAGATGCAGTACCTTTATTGAATTGTAACTGCATTAACATCATTAAGACAGCATGAAAGTACTAAAAAAAGTTTATGATGATGATTTTTTTTTTAATTTCTATCTCTGAATATATTATAATGTAATTTTGCATTTAGACATAACTTACGATTGGTGTTTGTTCTCTCGAATCTTTACAGCTCTTCGAAAGTAGATAACAAACTCTTAGATTCTTTTTACTAATCTTGTTGAAAAAGCTATATTTATTTAATTTCATACAAGTTTGATTCTTTAATGTAAGAATCCTTTCCAAATAATAATTAACATTGTAACTGAAGTAACATTTAACTAAATATTGATAAAAAAATAATTCTCAAAATTTAGCGACATGTATCACATTTACTCTTAATTCACATCCTTCGATCTGCTTTGGTAACTTCCCCATTTTTTATTATCTTTTTATCACTCTTTTCACTAGTTTTGTAATTGCTTTCTACCGATCGATATAAAGGGTAAGCTTCCCCCCACTTCTCCCCTCCAAACATTAATTTGAAACGCTCAGATAACCTTCTTCCTTTCTCTTTCTATAGCATGTGGCTCAAACGAGTTTATAAACCGGACAACACCCATGTGCTATCAGCCGAGAAGAAAGGCACAAAAACTCATAGTAATAATAGAGAGAGAGATGATTGAGATAGTTAAAAGAACCACAGTGTGTCTCATAGGAAAGTAAGTAAATTAAAGGGAAATAAAAAGCACTCGACTTCGTAATCAAAAACTCGGTCAAGTATGAAAGTGTATTCCATGCATGGTTCTTTTTTTGCTTTTAACACTCTGGTTTTCACAATAGAATCTTTGGTTCTAAGCAAAGCGAAAACTCATTTAGGTTCAAATTCCGTAATTAATATCTCAACAATAGGTAAACTTTGGACAGAAAAATACGCAATTTATTTTCTAAAAGATATGTGAATAGTTTTTTTTTCCAAACTTGAGAGTATGTCATTTTCAATACATTTCTTCTAACACCAATGGTTCGCACTATTTAAGACTCCTTATTTAAGTAGAATAAAGCCAGGACAGAAAAAAGTATCGTTCAATATTTCCTGAGTGGTTTTAAAAAATGTATAAAAACGAGAAAATGTTTATCTTATGCTTGATTATCGATATTTCTTTTAACATTTAAATGCTTCATTAATTAGGAAATGAACTATTTTTGAACTCTAATGACTGGTCAACCTAATAACTTGGTCTCTTGAGAACAGTTTTAGTCCTAAGAAACGGAAACGAAACTTTAATTCAGATGAAGGAAGACATCTTTAATTCTTACGTTTTTAGCTTAAAAAGAAAGATGAAACTACAGGAATTTAAATTGAATGATAGTCGCGACTATATTTTATTTGATTTCAGGAGTTTCATTCTAAATTACTTTAAAAGAAAAGAAATATTGAGAATTTAAGGAACAATTTATTTCTACTTTCAGAATTAAGGGATTGCAAGACCTACTGAATAATTTTAAAAGTAATTAAATTTTTAGTATTAAGCTATGAATAATATTTTTAGAAAAATTATATAAGAGCATCTTATATTTCCGAGAAGTATTAAAAATATTGCAAGGTCATATACAAATAAAATGTTGAAAAAATTGGAAAAATAACTTGAGAACTATGCAATTACCAAATAATATTTGCTCTTCTCCTACATTCTGAAGGGTAAATGAGCTTCTACATAAATAATATCATGCATTCTGTAGGACCTCATTTATGAAAGATAATGTAAAAACTTACAGCATATAAAGCATTTAAGATTTTTCTTTTCATTCCCATTCCTGAAACATAAAATCATTCTTTCCTGATACTATCAAAAATGTGCATTTATTCCAGGAGTCATTCCAGTCACCACATATAAAAAAGTCAATTTCAGTATGTACAAAAAATGTCCTGGCTTTGACAGCAAATAAAATAAAATTTAACATCCAAATCTGATAAATAGAGAAATGTTAGGTAGCTTAATTATGCGGAGCTTATCCAATGAGCATTTATAGATTAAGAAACAGATATATTTCAATATATATACTTTTAATTTAGATAAAAAATACAAAAACTAATTGTCTAAAGGAAATAAGAAATAATACTGAGAAAAATATTTGTAAAAAGAGACATTGTATATTCTCTTTGAAAATCCTTATTTCAGAAATCACATGACTTTAACAAATACAATGTTTGTTTAAAAGATTATATAGTTAAATAATTTTATACCATAATGTAGGCCACATAAAGTGTGAATAGAGAAAATAAAAATTACATTTAAAAAAAAATGACCCCAACAATTTTCAAAAAAAAGAAATTTATTAAATATACCTGATGTGCAGCACAATTTTAACTTTGTACATATTTGAACTAATAAAATCAAGAGAATAAATGTGAGCAGAAATAATATTACAACTATTTACATCATAATGGTGCATTAGTACTTAATTAAAATAAAATAAGTCAAAAATATCTCTCGTAATTCTGAACACAATCTTATTTTAAAAAGTATACAAGAAAAAAAATAGATTAATAAAAACGATAATATTTTTATATGTCCCATATTTTGAACAAATTTAAAACATTCATTTTAAAGAGAACTAAACCTTTTTTCCTTTTAATCTAAAAAAATACATGTTTTTCAACTTCATTTACATACTTCTTGATTTCCGATTTTTTTAAAATCAGATCTAATATGATAAGAGTATATGCATTTTCAACGCCAACTGCCAATTTCAAATTGCATAAATTAGATATAGAAATCAAAATTAATAAATATTTTTTACATATCATTGTAATTGTATTGACACTAATTTTTTTGTTAGATGGTGCTAACAAGCATGGGCAAAAAAGTACACTATTTTTTTAAAAGTTAATATTTAATTATTTAATTCAATCTAACATTTAGTATTTTTAAACTAAAATATTTTATAATTATGAGATTACTTTTTAAAAAAACAGAACAATTTTTGTATTTTTTACAATGAATAAAAAATATTTTTATGGGAATTCAGATTTAAATATATTAATAAAATGTAAGATCATGTAGATTTATTATTAGATTTCTTAAAAGTTTACTTTTGATACATTTTGAAAATTCTGGCTACATAAAAATTTTTTAGCCATTAATGTATAAACAAAGAGAAAAGTAAAATAGTAATTAAAATAAAAATAAAAATATTCAGTTAAAATAATTAAATTTTTATAATTCTTATGGCATTTACTTAAGTTACCTGTAACAGTTATGTTGAGAAAACATCAATAAATTAAAAGTATTCATTAACGTGAATTCTTTACTAAAAGTAACTTCTTTTTCATACAATATTTGAGGATTTTAAACACTTTTCTTAATTATTTCCTTAATGAATAATGAATAACTATACAATCAACAATAAGAAGAAGAAATAATTCATAATTAATATTAACATAATAATGATATAAACATGGGAAATAACAAAATAAGAAAATCATTAATAAAAAATAATAATTTTGAAATCAATGCATCAAATCAACATTAGTGAAAGCAATTCAGCATGCACATTTATACAGGTCCAAATTATCAAAGGTACTTAAACCAGGTACTAAATTGTAATCGAGAGTGGCGGCGTTATTTTCTATAGCCACCTATTCAAAAGTTGGCACACGCGTAGACAGTAACGCAATAGTTTATTTATTTTTATAGTATATGGATAAATATTTGCTGAGTTTATTTTTGCTCATGCGCAATAATTTACTGGTATAAGAACAAGCTGAAACCATCTCAATACTCCGAAACATTGCTAATTTTGAAATAACATCAGTTGTTAGGAATGCTAATATACTTGAGTTCGTTGATGTTAAATGTCCTTTGTAATATTATAAAAAGATTGAAAATATATGGCAATAATTTATAAGTATATCAAAGAATTAGAGACATATTACAATTTTTGAATATTATAATAAAGATATTTTTAAACTTACATTTATAGTCTGTAAATTTAGTTTATTTCAAAATATATTTGACTTTAATTTATACATTTAAATTTAAATAATTTGTGTCTAGTTGCTAAAATATTTAAAAAAATCTTTTAATTTAAAAGTATTTTTGTAATAAAAGTTTTTTTTAAATTTAAAACATCCTATAATGCTCCCAAAAATAATAATACACGTCACGGAAAAATTCAAATTATATCTAATACAGAGAAATCAAAATTGCCTTTTGCTCTTTTTACTGTCTATTTATTAACTACAGAGAAGTTGTTGAAATAAGATTATTCTAAAAATCTAAAATGGGAAAAGTTTTCAATGCTCTCATATTTTAAAGAGCAATATCTCATTTTCATACATAATTTTTGATAGTTAAAATGTAATAATTACCTTTTGTAGGACTTCAGTTAATTTAATATAAAGAAAAAGTTCAAAACTGTTATATTTCTATATTTACACACAAAGCATTACATTAATATTTTATGGTTTCTATGCTTGAAAGAGCTTGCATTATTTAATATCGCTTCAATAATTTCAACTTTCGCAACAAAAAAATGTTTCTAAAAAAAATGTTTAGTATTTTTGATAAAATTGACTGAATTGTTTTGTAAGCAACGGAAACAAAATTTCAATTTAATTTTAAGTTTATCGTTATCTGAATATTTTTTACATCAATATTATTTGAATTTATTTTTTAATCGATATCAAAAGAGATCCACAATTTCAATACATTTGTTTTGAATTAATATGTGTGTCCCGAAAAGCATACAGATTTCAGCTCGTCCTTTTTACCACTGCTTAGGACAAATATTATTGGCTCGTATTGCTATCAACACTTCATTTGAAGTTTTTTTTCTGCAAGGGCAGATCTCTTCCATGGTTAAATACCCGCTCTTTCTACTCAGTCTTGATCGCTGATGAAAGTCAACTGTACAGTAAGCATGCTGTTTGATCTTCTTTGAAAAGAGAAGCAAGAGTCTTTGTCTCTAACTGGATGCTTAGTCAAACAACAGAACAGCCAAGAGGAAAGCTAACTGAACATGGATTGAGAAGCTAATTTGGCACGATTCACTGGAATCTGAAAGGAAAATAAAATTTATCTTTTAAAAGATTTCAAAAAATGTTCAGCACATTTCTTTACTAAAAAAACCAATAAAAAGAAATATAGAAACAATATATTACTTAAATTCAATATATCAATAGCAATTTTAAAAAAAATACTTCAATTTCGTTTTTTGTTATTTTTATGGAATCCATGTTGAAGAAAAATTAATAAAAGATCTGTAAGACGGCTCTTGCAGTGTGGAATTATCTAAATTATGCAACCAAAACTGTAGTCTGGTTAACAGAATCTTAGAATAACAGGACAGGAACGACATTAATTCTTAGAATTTCGTAATGGGGAAACCATGTAATACCATAAAAAGTAGTAAGGTTGATGTCACAATGTCTTTTTACATAAAACATACATTTGGATTGTTACCTTTTATCTCATATACCGGTACCCTTGTTCTCACAAAGCTGATCTGTATCTCTTTGCTCATATAATAAGGAATATGATTTACTGGCTTATTGCAAGAGCTTTATTACCATTTTCCAGAAGTTCTATATAAAAAGAATATAAGATACCTCACTGCAGTTTGAAATCATTCAGAATATTTTGGTGCTTTCATAAAATTATTTCGAATTAACAATAAGCTTACAAATAAAAACACAGAAAGAGAATTTTTTAGAATGAAAAGTTTAAATTATGAACCCTATACAATTTGGTTCCTTTATTGTTTTGATATTATATGCAATCAATATTGCTAAAAGTTAATTTTTTAAAATCAGAGTTCTTATTAAGCTTATTAATAGAATTTCATCCTGCTTAGTTTTATATAAAAAAATCTTAACAAAGAATTCGTAGATTCTTTAAAATGAATTTTTTTAAGAAATGTTATTTCTTTTTTGTAAATAACTTAAAACTTGCCTATAATGTATAACACTTTTATTAAAAAAAAGACATTTTAGTAAGCTTAAAAAGTCGAAGTTCTGTTCTAAAAAAAGGAGAGATTGTCGAGGAATTTTAATTATTTTTTCTTATTTTTATAATGCGTGTGCTAATAATATCTTAATTTCTTCTACAAACTGAAACTGAATTTTCTTTCCTCCATTACCATATGAGAATAGAATGAAGTATATCAGCTAAAAATTTCAAAAATTTTGTACAAATAAAATATATTTATGATAATTTATTTTTAGAGCAACTGTTTAAGAAATGTCTCTGATTGTCTAAATTAACTATAATTTAGTATTTAGAAGCTTCTTAATGGGCTTTATATGAATTCCATTTAAGTTAAGAGTATATTTGTCCAGTTCTTAATTATTAGGATCTGCTTCCTTTAAAACTTTTTTTCATGTCATTGATGCGTCAACACACACATACAAACTTGGTGTGTGTGAGAGAGAGAGAGAAAGAGAGTTGTGAAAATGTTGAAGTCATCATATTTTTAGGGAGAGTATTAAAACAATTGAATAAGATGTGGATATTGGATCAAGAAATAAAAAAAGGAAAAGATTGTATTAGAAAAAAGAAACTTAGCATGGACGTTAGAAAAAGATTAGATTTTTAAATTACATATATCAATGCTCAGGAAAGTAATTTAAGAAAATATAATTACTATTAATACCTGTTTGGCTTCCTTGCGTCGGATGTTGGTTCTGTTTGCGCTTGGGCTTGTCGCTATCAAGATTGTTGCCATCCTTTGATGAGCTCAACTGTTTCTCTTCTTGCAAAATGAAAAAATACACACAAATAAAACATCATGTTAATGTTAATTTCTTAACTTAACTTAAAAGACCTAAGTTAACTTAAAAAACATACCGTTTAATTCACCTGATATTTTTTTATCAAGTAGCAATACGTTTAAAAAATTTTTGACAACAAAAATGTATATTTCAATACAGAAAATGCGTAACTATTAGAAAATAGTTTAAGAGCTTTTTTTCATCAATTAAATAGTGCTATTGCACAGTATTTCATTCATAATCAAACATTTTCAATTCAATGTTCATTTCTTCTATCTCGGGAACCAATTTAATGTTTAAAATTTAATAAAAAAAAGAGCAGAAAAATTTAAAATGAAACAGATAAAATTCTTGATAAAGTTATCAGCTTCATAACTAACGAAACAATTTATAATAAAAAAGAATTAAACTGTCTCTTCTGTATGAATAAACAAAAATGAAACTATATTTAGACAGTGAAAAGGTAAATGGGAAAAATAGCATTCAAGAAATGAATTAAAGAATCATTTAATCAAATAATTGGTATCAATGTTTTGTTAATTTAGATTTTCATAAACCAAAAATTCCTCAAAACTTTTCTATCGTAGACTTATGAATTGCAAAGTAAAAATAATATTTTAATAACAACTATTAAATTTATCAAATATTTTAACATAAAATAACTCCAATATATTTAAAAACATAAAAAAGAGCATCAACAAACATTTTGCTGTTTCGTTCTGTCGTAGTAAATGAATTCTAAGAAAAACGGTTTTAAAAAAGTAATAAAGGAAGGAAACTCAAAACGATCAATTAAATTAATGAATTTGAATATTTTAATGATGTTCACAATTTAAATCATAATTCAATTCAATAATGATTGCAGTAAAGAAGTAATCTAATATTATCCCAATTTAAGAGAATAATTTCATTGTTTTATCAAATACATTTAAAAATGAAAAAAATCTTGATGTAAATGGCTTTAAAATCAAAGACGAAATTTTAAATCTCATTAAAGTTTAAGAAATCAATTATAATAACAGATGATAAACGCAAATTATTAGACGTATTTTTATTTCTTAGAATCTGTTGATTCTGAATCAATGTAAAGAAAGAGAAAATATTTTGTCATTTTAAGGTGCATGTAATCTGAATTTTAAACATGTATATTTTCTGAGGAGTAGGAGCAAAAATCATGAATTACTCAAAAAATTTCGCAAATCTACCTAAAATAGGAAAATTTACTGAGGAATTCCAATTCCACCTAACAAGGTATTTTTGTGCCAAATTTCTTAATATGAAGACTGGTAGCTTGTGCTTTAAAGTTTTAATGAAATAAATGATAGGCAAATATAAATATATGTATCTTCAAATATAGGATGCATATCTCAATTAAATTAAAAGTGATATTCCATACAGTTACTTCTTATTCCTCATTCTGACACATTACGTCGAAGAGAACATATTAAGAAAATCTTACAATAAAATAATAAAATATTCTTAATGATAATTATCTTTTAATAAATTATTATCCAACATATTACTTTATTAAAAGAGAATTTAATTATAAGTTAATGCGATCAGAAATAAGGCTTGCAATATATGTTAACTTATTCATAATATGAAACCGAAATCGATTAAATGAGGCGAAAACTGAAATTTATGCAGAAATATATTTAAAGAAAACTAAATATAGTGTGGGTGAGGTTAAAGTATAAAATAGTAAATAATATCTAAGGTTTATTGTAATTCTAAGCTCAGACTGTTCGTTATTTCTAGCAGGGAACAAATTAAAGAACTAAATTAAACTATATAAGAGAGCAGTTACTGCATATAGTAGTAACTATAACAACACTATTTGACGCTAAGAATAAGAAATAGCAAAGAAAAAACATACGAAATAATTATATTGAGCTGTATGGGTACTATAGATGTTACAAATATTTCATTTACAAGCATTTCGATTTACCGTGTTTTGTTTCCTTTTTGTGGAAACTGAACCTTACTTTTATAAATTAGTTTATTAATAAATTAGATAATTTGTTAATAAGTATTTGTTTGATATACAGTTTCATAGTTTTGAAAACGATATATCTTTCTGAATTTATATTTTTTTCAAAAATTTTATTACATTTATTAAAGAATTAAAGGTTAAGGATTAAAGAAATATAATTAAAAATATTATATTTTAGTAAGTTTTTAATTAATTTATTTCAGATAATTTAATATTTTCTGAAATAAATAACTCCTGTAACTCAGGTAAATAAATAAAGACATTTTTAAAGGATTTATGCATCTTCTTTAACCTGAACAAACGAAAAATTGAATAAATATAATAGTAGTAGGTGAAATTGATTATATTATACCAATTTCACTTTAAGGGATTAATTTACACATATTTAAGAAGGTTCTATGGCTGATAAATATTAAGCATTGATTATAATATATTGTAATATGCAATTTGTTGTTTTGAATCGCAAAATGTAAACTTTGATAATTTGAAAGAGGCTCAAACTGAAATATCGTAAACAATCATCGCAGAATTAAATTCATTTTTTGAAAGAAATTTTAAAAATTATGTATATAGATCAATGAAAAAAATCTTTGAGGTCAGAGATTTCAACAGATTATTTTACTGATTTATTAAACTGATATATTAGTTTCAAATATGTTTTTTTATTGCACTTACACAATGAACAAGCCTACTGTTACGAAGACAACGATTAAAAATAATAGGGCGCATCTCTTGTTTTAACAGAACCATCTAAGGCCAATAGTACGACTTTGTAATTTACTCATCACTCTAGTTTTAAAAATAAAAATAGCTTTTCTTTATCAACTCAGCTTCAATATTAAAGACAGCAAACTGTAAAACTGGTTTTTATATTTAAAGAATAATTATGATAAGAAAAGAGAAAAATTGAAATCTCATGAAAACCTAAAAGAAAGTATAAAGGTGTTTGCCCTCATAAAAATGTATTTTCATGAATAAAAAACACTGTTTTCTTTATCTCTAACTTTTAAGATCGTTGATCCTTGAGAAGATTAATGAACATCAGAAGGTGATTTATGTGAATTAAAAAATGTTAGATATCTCCTTGATCCATCATGGAATCCCAAAAGTTATCCATCTGAATATTACCCACTGTAATGTAGAGCCAATCAATACTATTCGATAAGAAAATAATGAGCAGTCAGAGAAAATATGATAATAGCAAAAAAGGAGACATTTGTGAACTCTTAATTTGGAAGAAATAAAATCATTTTGCTTTCATTGCACAGAAGGATATGGTGAATGAAAATGCCCAGAGAAAGTTTTGGATCAGGACAACCCATTTTCTGCATACAAAATGCCAAAAAAGGGGTTGAAATTAATAAAAATTCAATATATGTGTCAGACAAAAAATATTTCTTTTATGGAGAATGAGTGATGCTACCACGAAAGTTACGTCTTTCATGTACTACACACACTGGCTTAACTTAAAAGCTTTAAAAATGTCCACTAGTCTCACAACAAGTTTACCAAAAATATTGGCTGAGCTAATGAATATAAAGGTGAATTATTCCCTTATAATATAAAAATAATGAAAGACTAACACCAGTATTGGATACACTCAGCATATCAATATATAAATGTGCGAAGATACGGGTCAAACAAAATTCCCTCTAGAATGCCATACAAAAGAATCTTTTTTAAGAGAAGCAAAATAATTTACCTTTATTTTCCATTTGATTTCATTTTTAATTGAATTAACTAAGGATTTAATTTTTCATTAAGTTAAAATTTAATAGGATTATTTAGAAAAATAATTTTTTAATTAATCACCGAAATTTAAATTCAAATTTGATGTATTAATTTAAATACTGTTGACATCATAATAATTCCATAATGTATTATGAATTTCTTCTCTATAAAAACTACTCTAAGGCAGGAACTAAGGACCTTTGTATGTATCTTTGTTGTCGTACCAAATCTGATATTTTATGTTCTAGTTTTATCTCATGGGATACCTTTATATAATGTGTATATCCTGTCCTGAAAAGTCTTCAACAAAAAAATTATGTTTTTCCATCTAATATAATAATATAATATTTTAGTATAATGTTTAATTAGATTAATGATACTTTATAAAGATAAATTTAACTTCATTAATAAATTATCTTGAATCAGAAAATATTTTCTTTTCTTTTTTATTTTGTGAATTTATAATGCTACTAACCTGATGATAAGCTTTGAGACTCATCGCGAAGTGAATTCGGAGCAGGAATTCCGTAGCCTTTTTTCATAGGAGAATCATTCTTTGACACATCAGAGGAACCTAAAATATTTGTTTAAAACAAGTAGTAAGTTAACAGAGAAATAAAAAAATAACGGATGGGTTTCGCATTAATATATCTCTTGTTTGCACATATTCTCTAAAAAAAATAATACGAACTATTTTCTATGTGAAATTTTGATAGGAAAAATGAGTCAAAAAGATTTTAGAAAGAATATACAACTGAAAGTTAAAAAAAATTCTGTTATAAGGAAATTCATTAAAAAATGATGATAACAATTTTTCATGCAGAGAATTTTTAATTAAAATTATTTATCACGTCTTTCATAGGACCTTTATTCGAAGTATTTTCTAATTTTTGTTGTTCTAAGCTTTCTAATTCAGAAATACATTTTTTAAATTGCAAAATCACAATATAATGGCACAAATACATTATTTGAGTTTCTCCACAGAAATTTATTATTGGAAATGAAGGAAAAAAAGCATTCTACATAAAGGAAATGTATAAAAATACATCATTTTGATGCTATATTAATGGGAATTAAAAAATATCTTTTTTTTCTGCTTTAAAAACTAGATTTTAAAAAGTGTCAAGTAAATATTACATCCTAACAGGATTTTTTTTGTCTGTACGTGATATATGTACGAAAAGAACTGAAATGATTTCTTTTCATGATAATATGCATTTCCAAAAAAATTATTAGGAAATTTGAAAGTTATTATTTTTTTGAATTTTCAGAGATCTTTCTTTTTAACATGAAGAGGAAACATTTTCATGTGCTTTTACTGTATAAAACGTATTTAGAAATTGGGGAAAAATGAAGGCTTTTCATTATGAAAAAAATGTAAAGTAGTAAATTTATATTCTTTTCCATATAAATGTACCCATAGCATTTGGATAAATTTTGACTAAAAGCACGTATTGTAATCTGGAGCTCTGAAAAAAAAATAGCAAAAACATCCATTTAATCAAAAAAAAATATATACTGAAGTTTAACGTAGGAATTGTAATGTGGAAAAAAAAACGAAAATATAATTGAAACTTTCCGAATTTGTGATATTCTTTTTTTAAATTAAGCAATTTTATTTTAGTAAATTAAGAAATGTAACATATTACGGAATCAACAATGAAATACAAAGGAAGTATTTATAAATATGATTATATTCACCACCAAATATCAATTTGACAATAATATTCATATACAAATGCAATGAAATGACATTGCATTATACATATATGCATATAAGTGTGTGTGTGTGTGAGTGTGTTTCTGTGTGTGTGTGAGTGTGTTTCTGTGTGTGTGTGAGTGTGTTTGTTTGTGTGTGTTTCTGTGTGTGTGTGAGTGTGTTCTGAAGAATTGTATAATATTAATATATCAGCATAACTAAAAAATGAAGAAGATTGTATAAGTTCTGTGCTAAAATGAAAATGGTTAAAATTTGGTGGCTATTATTGGTGCTAGGCGTTCCAGAAATACGTTTATAACATTTTTGTTTAAGGAATACGGATTCTGGAAAGACAAATAGCGGCATTCTTTTTGCATTTTGGTTGGATAGTGATGATTGTAACAGAATTTCTGATCCCTATACTGATTAAATTCCGTTTTCAAAAGTTTCAGTGATAGTATGGCAGATTTTGAAAGTAGTCTTGTCATTGAATAAAAGAAGCTGAATAAGTATTCAAATAATCAATCTATATTAATTCCTTAAATATTAGAAAACTTGTGGAAATACATGACTAAGCAATAGCATAACCGTCAGAATCAGAACCTTAGAGCTACAATACAAAGAAAAACGGTTGAAATTCTGTTAACTCTGCTACTCCAGCACCGGTTTTGTTGCTTAGATTCACAAAAGCATGTCCTTAGCATAACTTATCAACAACATCATTCTATTTACAAATAATTCTTTTCTTTTTTTTTTTCTTTTTTGTGCTGACTATGATACCATTTTACTTTTACCCATGCACTTTTTCACTCTCTCTTGAAGTGGAACAGAGAGAAATCAGTTTAGAAAGAGTTGGTAGGTAATGAATGTGTCTTTATTAGTTTCCAAATGTATCCTGATAATCAACTATCGCATGCCCGAAGACATGCAGGAGACAATCCCGCTATATCACATTTTCTTATATTAAATCTTTTCGAATTGGTTCTTGGGAAAGAAAATTATTTTCCTCTTTATTCCAACATTAGAAGAAAACAGAGCAAGAAATCCCAAAGCTCAACATAAAGGAACTTTATTATTTTATATCATACCATACGCTCGTTTACATATAGAGAAGGGCTGGACAAATGCTTCAACAATTATCTTTCTATTATTGAAAAAAATTATGAAACAAATCAAACAATTGTTTTGAAATGGTAATCATTTTCAATGGAAGTATTGATTTTTTTTCTTTTTGTATATTATATCTATCATTTCGATGTTTAATGTTTATATACAATAAGGTTAGAATGCATGCTAAAATAAACCTAGAAACAGTAGCATATTATTAAACTATATTCATCAGTATTTCATGAAAACACAAGTAATGCCATAAGATTTAACATGTTATACATTGGCTTCATCTACTTATTCTTAAAGCTGTTTAGCTACTTAATTATGGTAAACAGGGCAAAAATGATTATATGAAGAGATGAAAAATATTTCGTTATACCTAGACTACATTAACTTAGAGCATGAGTTGGATTCTAAATTTCATAATTTACGTTAGTTAGGTATTTGACCAAATATTTATTCTCTAGAATAAATATAATAGTCATTTAAGGTCATTCAATAATTTTTTACTATCAAAAATTTTGTTGCCCACGTAAAATCATACTGGAACTATTTGCAAACGAATCGATATTCATTTCTAAGCCATAATTTGTAGTTGGTTACTAGTACCTTCTTGTTCAACTCTTAACATATGTGAGATACCGTGATGAAAGTTTTGTTTCTCATTTATCAAATTAGACACGTTGAAGTAAAATTACAGTTTTGATAATGCCCCCAAACCAGAAGTCAAATATCATAAGGCTTTCAAACCATGCTAATGTTATTGGGTAAACAAATAATATTTTTAGAATTTTCATCAAATATCGGTGAGAAAAAAGTATTGGGAAGAAAAAATGTAACAATAAAGTCAGAAGTAAATATACAATAAACTGAAAAACTGCGAACATTAAATCAAAGCATTATGAAACAAAAAAAAATTAAACTCAATAATTTCAACAAAAGCATTTATGCCATAATTTAAATATTTATTAAATATTAGTAAAAATTTTAATTAAAAAATCTAATTAACATCCGTGAAAAATATCAATTAAATTTTTATCTTTTCAGCGCAAAAAGAATTTTTAGAAAGCAATCGCAGTTACAATTAATTTTCACGTCATAACCTTTGTTATACATGTTATTTTAATTAAAATTGCAAGAATTGAGCAAATGTAAAGTAAAATTTTTGCTGATTAATTTGAAAAAAAATTACAGAATCAAAAAGAAATAAAATTTAGTTATCTTGGAAAACTTTACCTTAAATCAGATCTAAAAAGATACGTTATTCTTTAAAGATTTTCTTTACCATTTATGTATTCAGTAAGTTCAAAGGAAATAGTTTTCTTCGTTTAAATTTAATACATTAAGATAATATAAGAATGTTTGCTAAAAGAAGAAAAAAGTATCAGTTTATTATTATTTTTAGACCCTGTAATTTTAAGAAAGAAAAGAGATTTCCGATTTTCTTTCTCTTTTGGACTTTAATTTATTCAATTTTTTCCATAACCTTTTTAGATCTTGATGTTTTTATTATTTATGCAATTTCATCAAGATGACATGTTTTGAAAAATCTTAATTTATGCCAGTTAATTATTTTAAATAATGGTTATAAAATTTATCAATAAAGAAAATCTCAAGTGATAAATAAAGTTGACCTCAACTGATAAAAAAAAAAAATCACAGATGAGAAATTTTAAGCTTGGAAGAAAGCAAATATTATTCATTTATATAATATTCCTTAATCATTTAAAAGATTATTTGATATCTCAATTATAAATTTATATTTCTTTCTTTTAACTATCATAAGAAATTACATAAATTATTGATAAGTTAATTATTTAAAAAATATACAGCATAGAACTCCTTTTCCTAACATCAGAAACTCCCCAGCTGTAAACATAAACGTGGTGACCAGAATAATAAGCAGCAGTGTGTGTAAAGCATCATTCCATACCTTTATGTACTGGCACATAAAATTCTTGAGACTGTGTTGAATGCGGTATGCTTGTAGGAGGGCTGATTTCTGTAAAATATTAAAAAATAATTCGAATTCAGATATAATCAAAAGATTGATACCGCTTTAAGAAGAACGTTATTGAACGGAATATTTCTATTTTGTAGGTGAAAAATTTTATTTCTATAAAATAATACAAAAACTCTTTTTCATCTTCCAAGTAAGATTATAAAATAAATTTCTTGTATATTTTTACTTTTGTATATATTAATGGCTTGATGCCATTATTGCGAATGACGTTAAGAAATTTGGCACAAAAATGTGACGAATTATCTGGAATACGCTTAAAATTGTATATTCAAAACCTAACTTTGTTTTACAATTAAGCCAATATTCTAGCATTATTCAGAAAAGGTTTAAAATACGTCTAAACTGTTTTTACTAAAATATATTTCATCTGCCTTAATTTTAAGAAAATGTACTGCGCAATCCTTTAAACGTAGAGACGTATTCATGAAATGAAATGTTTTTAATGCCTGATACTCAGAAAAGATTAAGTTTTGTGAACCTTGAGATTATCAGTACTTTAAATTATGCTCTTTCTTTTTTAGACTCTATTTTGGACAATATTTAGTAGCTTTATTTCAGCGTTGTAGGTTGTCTTTTCGGTCTACAAATAGCAAAATAGTAATCATTAAGAAATCCTATATGATTCATAGAAATAATCGATTTAATTAAAGGTAAATTTAAAGTCATAAGAATGTATATCTTTAATGGAAAAGCATCTGCAATAATGCATGTACCCAGTAAAACGAATAGCGCTTTCAAATTATCTGAAATTTTTTATACGCTATTCATTTGTGCTTTTACAAATACATATGCACATTCAAATACAAAAGAAACCAAAATATCCCTATCCTTTTTGAAGAATAATTAAAATATAACAAAGGAATTCACCTATAAGTCTGACAAATCCTTCCTTGTCTCCAAGTGTATTCTTGGCAACGCACTTGTAGTGTCCAAAATCTTTTTCCTCCAGATTCTTGATCTTGAGTTGCATATTGATTCGGTAGGAGTCTGCATCCTCCGTTAATTCGTATTTCTGATTGTTGAGAAGAATGACTCCGTCGTTGCGTATCCAGGAAGTGAGAGGACGTGGAGAGGCCTCTAATCGGCAACCGAGAACAACATCACTGCCCAGAGCAGCTCCAACCATCTGGTTGAGAACTCGGATTTTTGGCTGAACTGAAAAATCATGTTTGAATTAATAAGATATGTTGAATGGTTATACTGCGAAGATGATGATATATTAGTGACAAGAAAGATGATATATTAGTCCAATATTCCATTTCGCAAGTACTTCCATTCATGGGAATTTAGTCAGTCTGAGCAGATAGCTCTAACATCTAGAGTAAATACACATGAAAAAGATGTAATCTTAAGTATGTAATCTTTTAAGCAAGTTTTGAAAGTTGAAGCTTGGGGATGTTTCGGTTTTCATTGACTTTCCTTACGATAGTATGGAAAGAAATGGTTACCTGCTTATATTAGGTCATATTTAGTATTTTTAGATAAAAGGTTTCAATTACTGTAAATGCACATTTGAATGATTTTATCTAGATATGTAATCCTATAAGCAAATTTTTAAAGTGAATGAAGAGGGAAATTTTGATTTTCCTTGAATTTATTTGAGAAAGAATCAAAGCAGAAGATCATCCATATACATTGTGAAACGTGTGTAAACCTTTATCATGACATGAATGTTTCAATCATTGAAACATTTAAGGAATGTATATTTGTTTCAAGCACTTAATTTGTAAATTTTTAAAGACTGTAAGCCATTACAAGAACAATCCAATAATTCATTCTTCCAATAAGATTAAAGAAGTTTATTTTTATTCTTTATCGGGTGGTCACCCAACTTAAATCCAGTGAGATCCATGTTCATTTCAGAAATAATGCTTTTTCTTTAGAGATTTTATTTTCTTCCCTTATGGAAACACCCTAAGAAGAAAAAATTCCAAATAAACGAGACATTTTTGACTCTTGTATGCCGTGTATAGTAGAAACATTACTTTATAAAAAAATCACAGCCAAATATTAATTACAGTTTAATTTTTGGTTTAATCATATAGCAGTATATTTTTTTCACAAATCTCATATGCTTAGAAAATAATTGTGGATACTCTTATAATAATTATAGTACTCTTTTTTGGTACTTTTTTTTTAAATAATGCAATATCCTTTGCTGAAAAATGCTAAATATTATTATTACAAATAAACAATCATGTAGAGAAATATTTAAAATTTATGCTGAAAGAATTATAGTTAAAGAAACAGAAGCTTCTTTTCTTTAAATAAAAAAAATGTATAATTTTTTTCTTGTTCTGATTTCAATTTAACTCGTTCAATAATTTAAAGAAAAGTTTTTAATTTAACTCATTCAACAATTTAAAGATATTTTTTTTCCTTTGAACTTAAACATTATACACTATGTTTTAACTGCCTTGTTTAGAAAAACAGTATTTATTTTCAGCTCTTTATAAATCTGACTTTCCACCGAGCAAATGTTAAAGTTATTAATTCACCAGAGGTGGCAAGACAAATATATTAGAAGCTGAAAAATCTGCTTAAAATGTAAATCATGACTTGAACTGTCCAGTTAAAAATATCACACTCATTAGTTTCTTGTAGCAAACTCAAATACTCATTTAACACTCGTGGTTTGGCGTGAAAAAATACTAAATGATTGCGAACTTTGGCGTAGAAACTAGTTTAAGACTGGAAAAAAAATCATTTCCCAATGGGGAAGGCAATTTAATGTAATCGGAATCAAATTTCACTCTTTCGAAGGCCGAGGGGCCATTTATTTCAGTAAAGACACTATCACATTTCGAAAGGGTAATTCGAAACCGGCGCTCACAGAGTAATAATTACCCTCATTTGCCAAAACGCGACTTCACAAAAGAGTCTAGGAGTGGATGTAGGTTTTGGTCGATGCGAATAATCGCAGAAGTTTCGCTTATCCCATGGGAGCCACAGAGAAAGCGAAAATAAAAGATTTTTAACCCACCATCCGTTGCCAACAAAGCCTGCTAAAAGTGATACAGGCTTTTATGCATAATTGAGCATCATAACAATAATGGTTTAAGTCAACCATTGTGGAACGTAAAAACATGAGATTCTAATATTTATTTATAACATAAATTGCAGTTTTTTCAATGTGTAAATTAAAATATCTGTTAGCAGTGGTTTATCAAATTGATATAGTGTAGGAGGTTAAAAGTAAGTTTACTTCTGATGGATGAATAATTACGTATTTTTGTGTTTTTGGAAGAATAAGTGTTTTAATGCTTATATAAGTATCTCAAATATATTAAACAAGTTTTGACTTTGATGAATATTTCATATCTATCTTACTGATTACTGATAAATGATATTGAAATCTGTGATAATATATAAATTCTTTTTAAATACAGTATATTACACAAAATAAATCTACTACAAACTATTTGATAATTGAGTCATAAGGAATCAATTCAAAAATGGAATTCTAATTCATTGTTTTTTTATGATTTAGGTAAAAAGTACTGTAATGATGTAGTTTCTTTTTTAATCAATTATTATATTGCGAAGAATCACATTATACTGAACATCATATTACAGTTGGAATGATTTTCGATGTAGTGATGCCGATACTTAATGAAAATTGTAGAGAATAGATATAAAGCATATAGCGGTTTATCATTTCATAATTATGTCCTTCTTCAGCCCTTCAACTAGAATTCATGCTTTCCGTCATATTTTACTTGTCGTGACAATTAGTCATTACTTGTTATTACTAGATAGATACAATTTGCCCACAAACCTAGATTCTTATTCCTTAAAGATTAACTGGAAAGTTAGCAAGATCATCACATATTATGTATTTCTTATAAATGCAATTCATGACAATGTAGTAACTGTAATCTGTAAATATTCAAAGAGCATTTTATACAAAAGTTTAAAAAAATTATGAATATTTGTTTTCAGAGATGTTTAAAAAAATTAAAACTTTGGAATGATAGTTTGATATTTCATAAATTACAGATTATATGGATAATATAAAAACTTTAGACTTCATATCTATATAAATAAAAATGCATGTTTGTTTGCATGCCTCTTATGCGCTGCCGTACCGCTCATCGGATGCAGATAAAACTTGGAATATTTATTTGCACTTATGGATGGTTATAGGCATAGTATAATTATCTAATATATAATATTTGCGCATGTATTAACCAAGGATTATTGTAAAATAAAGGAGATACAATCAGTAAAGATGCTAAGTTTAAAATATGAAATTTTAATTAAAATTTAATAAAATATTAGCGTTTTCCGAAAATAATAAAGTACACAAATTTTTGCATCATTTTAAATTTAAAAAAATATTAATTCCACTATATTAGCAAATTTATAACATAAATATATTTTCTGTGTTTAATCAATTTTAAAAAATGTTATTATCACATTTTATAACACTTATTTTGAGAATTCTGAGCGAATATTAACGAATCACGTATAATACAAAAAATAGTTTCTTCTCTTACAATTCTGAAAGAGCACCAACCATTACAATTCTTAAAGAATTCTTAAAGTATTAATCCATTATATAAAAATGAATTATTGTTCGTTTGTACTTTATACGCTGCCTAACTATTAAACGGATTTCTATGCAACATGCTCAACTCATTGCTTGCACCTACGTGATGGTTATAGACAGAATAGTTATCATATATGATATAAAAATACATTTTTGTTTGTTCGTATCTTATACATTGCCTTATTTTTCAACCGATTTCTATGTAATTGGTCAAATTATTGCTTGTTTTTTTGGAAAGATTATAGACATGGTACAGTCATCATATTTGTTATATAAAAATGAATTTTTGCTTGTTCGTATATTATGCGGTGTTGTACTGTTCAACCATTTACGATGAAACTTAGTAAAAGATACTACTTGCACTTCCACTAACGTTATATTTTAAAACTAATAATTGACAAAAGTCAAACAGCACATCCTATTGGAATTAATTACACATATATCAAACAAAATTAAATTATTATGATTGGACGGAAATGAAGGAAATGGAATCAAAAAATACTTTGTGAATGCGCTAATTTTTTTTTCTGTTCATTAATGAATAGTCTTCAACACAGTATGTTGTCATTCAACGTGCTCACTGTTTTGTCTGCAGCAAACCACACATATTATTCCGAGTTAATCTCACACATATAAAATAAAATTACTATCGATGCCTCTCAAGGTAAGTTATATATAATGGAAATTTTCCAGTACAAACAGTACTTTTGTTATCTATTAAGAGAATCGACAAACGATGTTTCGATTATACAAATGTATATCATGTTGCTTCGACAAAATATATGTTCCCAAACATTTGTCGCTTAATAGACGTAATACCGCAATATCTAGAAGTAAGTCAATTTAAGCTTTTCAAACAAACGAGGCCAACAAGAGAGTAATAAAAGAGATCGTTTACAAATCGCAAATTTACGTATTTCAGGGTCTGTAGATCAACATGAGGCAAGAACTGAAAGACAACGTTTACATGCTACCTGAGTATAAGAATCAAAAGAATAATATGAGGCAAAAAGCAAGACAACAATCATTAAAGGAATATCGCTACTCCACGCATTCCTATTATTCCCTCCAACATTAGTTTCGTTTCAAACAATTGCAATTCTCCATTCGACTTGCATTCTCAATGACCATCAGCAAGGCGCATGGTCAATAACTTCAAGTGTGCGAACTGAATCTAAAAAAACACCTTGCTTTTCACATAACCAGTTGTATGCTGGATGTTACGAGTCGAACAGTCAAGAAATTAATTTTTTTCGCTGAAGACGGAAAATATTGCCTACCCTAAAGCTCTTAAATAATAAAATTTTAAAAATTAGAATAAGTATTATTTGCACTTTTCCTTTATATATCATTTTATTTAAATGAGTGTATTCATTTCCAATACGAAAATAAATGTTATTCTTTCAATTCTTCGTAATTAAATAAGACAGTTGTTTTAAATTTCAAAAGATAGTAGCAAAATTATTTCTTCTTCAGCAGCTACGCTCCGGGTACAGCTAGTAAAATTTAACAATTAAGTAATGTTTCGACCCATAAATTTATCACTTTTAAAGCAGACATGTTAAAATGCTTATTTAAATAAACCAGAATTTACATACTTAAGAATTTATCATACGAATTTATTAAATATTCCTGATTTGTATCTGCATGAATATTTAGTAAAAAATCAACTAATGAATAGACTCCAGTAAGGGATGACAAACAAACAGTCAAGCTAACTATTCTAATAAAATAAAATATTTGTTTTAAATTTGATGTGCAATTATTTGGGATAAATTTCTTTTAAAAATGAAAAAATTAATAATAAATTGATTTAATAAAGCCTCTAAGGGGAAAGGATTTAAATCGAAAGTATTTTTTATCCTAATATCTTATTTATAAAATATATTATCAACATAACGTGGCAATTGTATAGGCTTATAAAATTTATATACGTTTCTATATGAATTTAAAAATATGAATTCAATTCTGACGATTCAAAACGCTTGCAGCTTTACTATATAAAATATGGTAAATCTATCAACTCCATGATTAGAAAATGCGTAGGTTTTTTTTAAAGTCGATGCTTTATCAAATCACTTTAATAACCATGCTTAGTGGCCTGGAAAGGCAGTTCCATTTTTTTCATTATGCTGAATCAGATAATTAATTATTAGTGTAATATAAATTTAGTTCATTTCGTAAGGATTGTTACTTAGTAAACAATTACTCTTGTGAGGTAAGAGAGATCATTTAATAAATTTGAGTAATTCCACTTTATAGAACTGTAAATTAAATATGAAATCGGATGTTGTTCGGCGTTAATACTGGGCTCTCTTGTGGGCTTTTATTTATTAATCAAATTAGTTTAATCTACCATTAGGAATAACTCGAGAGCAAAAAATGTAGAATAATAAGTAATTACAATACACAATTTGAATAATTGTAAGATAACGATTAATAGTGCTATACTGAGCAGTCATAAATAATTTCAATTCCTCATAGACATCCAAAATCACATTTGTATATGAGCAGTAAAAAACTCTCCTACTATATATATGTAGTGTTGGAAAATATAATGATTCTATAACGGAGCTAAATTGAAATAAATACTATTTCTGAATAAGAAATAAATAAAACTATTATTTTGAAGTCCAAGATGCTGTTATAATTATAATAAATATTACTTTAAAAAGAGAAAATAGCCAATTTTTAGACTGTTTTCTACCGCTGAAATTACTTTATTTCTTCAAGACAGTATTTGAATTTCAAAAACAAAATAAAAATCACAACTCTTTATACTTTTAATAGCTGAGCACACATATTTAGCTCAATGTGGCAAACAATTTCCCTTTCCAAGTCTCTGCCGCTCTTGAATTATATTTAAATCATCGACATCTTGAATAAGCAATGAGGAGCAAAGACGCTATCTCTCAGCAAACAAAGCGAGCAAATTAAATAAACAAAAACCAAAAAGGCATTCGTTCTAGTGTCAACAGTTTTCCTGAAAGCACTTTTCCTGATTAACGTGCTTGATGAATTTAACGAATTCGGATACTCCCTTTTCGGATTGCTATTAGAAGCAAGAAAGCAAACACCTTTCCATCGATTTGTTGCCCTATCTCCCTTTTCCAGATATACACAAATTGTGTATACTCATTAATCAAATATCCTCACAAACAGCTTCATTTCATTAGCTGACAGCACGGGTGTCAGAGCCCTGGATAGTTTTCTAACCACTGACAGCTCCCCCCTCCCCATGCATTTATTCTTTTGCTTAATTGCAGCCCTCTTGTTATGAAAAGTGGGAAAACACTTTGATGGAAATGGTTCGCAAAGACCTTACGGGGCGAAGACTCTTTTACGGCAATTAACTCTTTCGCTTAAGAGCGGATGACAGCGACCCACAATTTAAATACGACTTCTGATAAAACTGTTCCTTTTGCACCAAGTACTTTTTAATGTAATTGTTTCGTATAATATGGAGATATTAAATATTTTTAAAAGTTTTGCAGGAAACAATGTCACTTTCTTTTCTTGAATATAATTTTTGCAATTTGAAAATTGTCAAACTTGGAAGAAGTTAGCAACAAAACTGTTTAATTTTCTATACTATCTCATAAAATGACACTTTCTATTTTGAAAACATTTTTTTTTTATTCAAACATGAATCCATTGAATACTTGACTTATCTATGCGTTCAAAGTAATTTTAATATTGAATTATAATTTTTATAAAAATTCTATACATCGATGCACGTATAGCACCGGGACAAAGCAGTTAAGTGGTTAATAATATTATCTTAACATTCTAGCTGCGTATACCGCGATTTCGGTGGGTTTCCAATCAGTCAATTTTCTGTTGCAACCCTCATTTATCACAGTTTAGAATGTTTATTTTTACGATTAAAGTTTTTCATTATATTATATTATAATCGTGTAACATTTAGGATCAGTTCGCTTTCTTTGAAAAATACTTGAACTTATTGGCAACTATCGTGTTTAAACAGAGATTTTAAAAAATTACGCTACAAAAGGGTTAAATGGTTCATTTTAACTTTTCACATGAGGATGAGCCCAGAAAATCATCAAGCTTAAGTACAGAATATTGGTTTAAATAGTTTACGAAATCTTTTAAGTAAGAGAATTCTACTTTTTAGATACAGCAAAGAGTAATTCACTGCCTTTTCTTTCAAGGAGGTTTATTTTTGTTTCTTTCTTTTGAATAAATGAATCAAAGATATGCATCTGTAAGACTCTTTCCAATCTTCAAAGTTTACTTATAGTCAGAGAAGTGCAAAGAGGAGGAGACTACTTTACTGTGCCAATTGAATATCATGATATTGTACAGTTTTAACATCGATTACTAAAATATTGATTTTCAAAATTGCTGTTTCTTATTTTAATTTCTTTTAATTTATTAAAAATAGTATTGAGTATTCTATTAATTCTTGAATATTGATTATCTTAATTTGCAACAGCATACAGTATTTAGAGCTTTCAGTAGATTTCATGATTGATAAATATAACTAAGTTTATTTTTAATATTATCAACTCCTTTTATTTAAATTTATGAAAATATTTTTTTATTTTAAATATACTGCAGTACGTATATATTTTATTTTTATATCAAAAGTATTAGCCTTATATTTAAATATTCTAACATATTTATGTATTTATATACGTATCAATATTGTTCCTTTAAAACATATTCTAGACTATTAATATTATCTGCTCATTCGAAGTATTTCTTTGAAACAAACAGCTTGATTGTCCAACTTAGCTTTATTTTCTTAATCCTTCTATTCCACATATATCCTGAGTTAACATATCTCAGAATTCTGGAAAACCTAATTTTTTTTCAAAATTAAGACTATAATTCAGGAATAAATCTCTTGATAAAACGAACTATTAAAGAGTTAATAAGCATGTAAAATAGAATCTGTTTAACTGATATCTGTTATCCTCTGAAATCATCATTGTCTTCAAACTAAATCACGGGTACTCAATCAAACAGGAGAAGCATCGCAAAGAAATCGAGCTAGTTTGCGTACCATAATTTCGTTTAGCACTCGTTTTGGGCCTTTCGATATTGATAGAGATAATGCACAATTATTTATTCTTTCATGACTTAAATAGATTTTTATCTTTAGTAGATACATCTTTATATACTCTTCAAACACTACACAGTGAATTAACTCTTCAGAAACACAGTGCATCAATTTATTTTGGAGATGACTTCGAAATTACACCTCTGCCTCTGAAACGACATTGAATTAATCATATTCCACCTGCTTTCAAAAAATAATAATGAGGATAATGTAAAACCGATGGATTTATGCAGAGGTAAAGTAAAAAATAATTAAGGGATCCAGACACTGACTCAATACAAAAAAACTATTCTTCCATAAAAAATCAGCATAAAAATTAGTATATATAAAAATTAGCAACATTTGTAAGGTAAATAAAAATAATTGAAAGCACACTTTACAAATTTTAAAATGATTACATTCCATAGCATAAAACAATTTTGTGTTTGGGTAATTTTTTATTCAATAACGAAAACGAATTCAATTGGTAAACCGTGCATTTCAGTGTATGACAGTTTTAGAATAGTTTTGTTTTGAAATCAATTTCCCTCTGCCGCAGACTTTAAAAGAGATTGACACATAAAACAAAAATGAGTGCCGTTTGATTTTCGAATATCTTTAAATAAGATGTAACTAAGTTGAACTTAAGTCAGCAATTGTATTATTACTTTCAAATCCCCCTATTTCTTAAATCACATTATACTAGATAATAGGCTCGCTTTTACCTTTGGATGAATATAATCGTTGATGGAATATTTTTGAATCTGAAAGTTGGGTTTTTTTGGCCTTCATTTTTAGTATAGATAGAATAGCTATTTTTTATTATTTTACTTTAACTATAATTGAGTACAAAATTATCTAAATATGCTATTTCATAATTACTGACTGAATTAGACGTTAAAGTAGAACAGGAAATAAATATGAAAATATAAAAATAACGTTACCTTGGAATTTTTTTTTTCCGTTTCACTTGCTCTTAAATAAAATTTCTTACCAAGAAGGAAAAGAAAAAAAGAATGTTTCTGTTTTTCGAAAATAAGTGTATGAAGAAATAAAAAACAAGCATACTTTACTTTATAATAAAAATTAATGAATAATACTTAGTTTTTATCTTTTCATTTTAAACTCTTTTTCTATCATTAAAAAAGAAATACACGGCAAAAAATTATTTAATAGTACATGTGATTTATTCGGTTTTTTATTTCAATTGTAAAGACGTCAAGTACAAATCATTAACTTAAAATAAACTTTTGTACATAATGATCTTTTGCTATGATTCGCTTTGGGATGAAGGTAAAAATAATATTGATCGTTTCTGAATCTTCGACCTTTTTTATTACAATTAATTGTAAAAAATACAAATTCATAACTTCGAGGAACCTGTTTTTTACTTTTTATTTGATAATCCAAAACGAAGTTTGTATTTTACGAATAAATTCCTATTATAATTGAAAAAGAAATATTTCTAATTTTTTTTTATAATTCCGTTTAAAATTAAATACATCCATAATTTTCTGGACATTTCTTTGAAAATGCATATGGATAGTAAAATAGATACATGAAAATCATTACCTACATTTAGAATATTCAATCATATATTAATCAAAGTTAATTATAGAACGATATTTTTCTAAATTGTAACTTCTAAGAATTTCTTGGATGTATCGAAATATTCATTAATCTTTTGAATATGGAGTTCTATTTTAAATTTATACATATTTTGTATTAAATAAATCTTAAGGGGAGGAATGAATACCTGTAGAGAAAAAAAAAGAATGCAGTTTAATAAAAACCACATAAGTTTTTATAGAACAAAAAAAACCCCAGAAAATTAAACAAAATTTTATTAAAAAATATAAAATTCTAATCTTTATAAAACTATCCTGGATATCTAAAGGAATTTGAATTCAATATATCTTTCTACAGCTGCCACCATTTATATCAGTTCATTTAAAAGGTAAAAAGATCTTTTCACTGACAAGGGATCATAGGAATTTTTTTAATCTTTAATTTTTATAGAATTAATACATGTTACTTTGATTATAATAGAAATTCCAATATCAGATGAAGTGATACTAAGATATATTTGAAACAAAATAAGAGGTTCATAATTTCCAAGTGGCGTCACTAAACAGAAAAATAAATATTTTCTAATCTGTCATTTTATGATGAATCTGAGAAATTTTTGCTGAATAATCTTGAGATATTATATAAATTATGAAATGCATTCTGTTGTGAGCATAATATTTAAATATTGAATTATTAAGTTTCCAGTACTCATATTTTAAAAAATGCTTGATTTCAGTGAAAAAATAATTTTATATTAATTGAATTTTAATGATTCCCACTTTAATTAATAGTAGAATTGCTACGAGTACTAACAAAAAAATGAAAGAGATAGTGTATTATAGCTTAAGGTCCTTATAATAATGTGAGTGAATAATATGACTGTCAAAATTTGGATCTTCAAAATATTTTGAGGAAGCTACAAATAAAATAAAATATTTAATCTAAAATTTTAACAAGTATTAAGATTGGAAAACCGGCAAATCGTTAAAGGGTTTAAATAAAAAAAGAAAATCTATGCAATTTTGCCTTTTCAAATATTAATGGAAGGGCAGCCATATTATTACGTATTGTTCGTTTATTAAGGAATTTCTTTTGAAATTCCAGAATCTTAAATTATTGTAATTTTATGAATAAAATCTGAATAAAAAAAAATATATTAATACGACTATCACATTTTATTAAAAATGAAAACATACCATTAAATTTTAAAGGCAGAATGTGATAAGTTTATTTATATGCACTGCATTTGCATTAAAATGCGATTCCACGTCCGATAAATTTTAGAATGACTTTGATTTTAGAATTTAAAAATTATTTTTTATTTTATTCATCTTAAAATGTCTGTGTTTATATTGTCTCTTTTGAATAATAATTTTATATTTTTGTCTGTTTGTATTTTTAAAATGAGTAGTCACTCGGTGAGTAGTTTTACCATATCAATATATTCAATTATACCTTGTTAATACACATTGAATACCTGTGTATTACCACTGAAGATATTTCATAGGTCTAAAAGACGTTTTGAAATCAAAGCAAAAGGAAATAATAATTTGAAATAATAGAGATAGGTATTTCCATGCTTAATGTTTAACTGATGATATTCAGATTACGTTTAGATCGTCAAGCGCAGTTTTAAGATGAAGCGATTTCGTTAAGATGACTGAATGCAGGAGTGATTTTTAGATTAAATCAAAATAATGAGTTTACTTAGCGATTTCTGACTGCATCAATATCATTAAATTACATTATATATATATAGTGACCATTTGCATTGTTTTTAAAATATTTATTTTTATTTTTATTTATTTTTTTTATTTTGGCTACTGATTACAAGAGCCATAAATATCACACACACACACATATATATATATATATATATAAATTTTTAAATTCAAATAGATAAGTATTAGTATAAAAATATTTATTAAAACAAAATTTATATGGTTTGAAACCTCAGGTGACTGAAATTTAATACTTCAATATATCATCGCATTCCTTAAAATAAATTTTAATATTTGATGTTCACAAAAAGTATTTAAAAAACAGTTATACTTTTAAAGAAATTTCACAGATTTTGTAATAATTTATACGATTTAAAAGTGGATTTTTAAAGAACATGTCAAGTTATAAATTTATTGGTACATTTTTTAAAGGTTTCATATTACATAAAAGATGTCTGACTCATTAACATTCAAGTACATTTTATAACAGTAATGCAAGTTCAGTAATTCAGTACTTAAAACAATGTGTAATCTAAATTTTAATTATTAAAATTTTACTGTATGCAGCTGTTTCATATTAAATGAAAATTTATATCATTTCTTTATTCAAAAAGAGCTTAGCCACAAATAGTTAATGTATTTTAAAAAGAAATATTTGTTTATTAATATAATTTTATTTATTTATTATTTTTTTATTTCCCCCAAATAATAGTGACTGAAGATATATGTGTATGTTATAAATTGCTAAAAATATGAGATGCATTTTGACTTATTATGTTTTATCACTTCATTTTATAAGTATTTAATTTTCAACATAAAAGAATAGGTATTCAAATGTTATTAAAACTATCCAATCGATTTTAAATTTCCAATTAACCCTTAACAGGGGGAAAGTGCGAAATCAAAGTTTGGAATAGTCTTGAAGATATTAGTTTCGTATATCAACACAACTAATAGTAAAAATGGGAAATATACCATATTACCCTTTATAATTAGTTAACTAGAAGTGAAATGGGAAATTAAAACTACTTAAAGTAAATCTGTTCCAAGATTCGTCGGAAATACATAATATGCATTTGATTTAGTCATCAGCATAATTTGAATTAATATTAAAAGATGCATAAATTTGCTTAGTGTAGTTATATTAAGGTCCCATTTTAAATCAATACAAGGGCTATTTTGGACGGATCTCGTAATTTTGAACAACGGCAAAGTGACAAGGACAGCACCTGAGTCTGCACCTCCCCCCCCCTTCTCCACAATATGCCATACCAATAGGAAAACATTCACCGTGCACCAGAGCCACTTACACGACGATTAGTCGGTGGATTCAGCTCTCGAACCGGAAATCTTCCGGTTTTGACTAAATCTGAATAAATCCGCTTTTAAAAATGAAATCTTGGTTATTGTTAATAAATTAATGTTGATTAAATTCTTTAGCTGTGCTAATTAAGTTTTTTTTTGATTTTAAGGCTACAGTAATTCTATGCTGCATTTAAAAACTTTCTTTACCTATATTTTTAAAATACGCTTGGATCTGAATCAAATCTGTTAAAAATGTATCACATAAAGTTTAAATTCAAGAATCAAAATGTATTTTTTTTTTTACAAAAAATCAAATGACGGTCACACATAGATGAAGTTAATCGATTTAAAAAATACCTTTCAAAAAATTGCATTTTTATGCGTAATGTTTTTTAACAAAATGACTTCGAAACATTTATTGGAGCACAAATCACTGAAAATGATATTCCATAATACTTATAAAAACTCAAATTTTTTGTTCTTACTTTTCTCATAAGTATTTATGTAATCAACTTTTATAACCCTAATTAGGTCGTTAACTGATAATTACATAATTAAAGAAACCATCAATCTTTTCCCCTATCACCTGTAGAGAAATTATGTTTTAAAAAAATGCAGCTTTAAGATTCCGCCCTTTTCTTCTTCTTTTATAATTTTTTAAAGAATAATTTTGTATTTTTAATGATTTTCAAGCAGTTTCAAAAGCAGTTTTTTTAAATAAAATTTTCAATTTAGAAGTACATATTATTTTATTGTCAGGAAACTGAAAACATATATACTCCCTTATCTTTCTACTATGCCATTAAATGCAAATTATTCCATGCTCAATAACATTTGTGCTCATGCTTTCAGATATACTTTGGTTGTCCAATGTATTCTGAGGAATGTCGCAAGAGGTACTTATTTATAAACATTCGCTTATTGTACAAGCAAAATCAAGAACTTACAATTAACATGAAGTAATATCCTTTTACTAACAGAAGGGGGAATCCCATTCGATGCTATACACAAGTAAGCGCCCATATCTTCTCTTGTGACTTGAGTCATATTTAGGAATTCACCTTCCATTCGAAGCACTGTAAAAACATTTAGTGTAGAATTTGTATATAAATGCACAACATTGAAACAAAATTTATATATAGTAATATTTTTTAAAAATCGGTGAAGAAACACTCTTGATTTAACCGAAGAAAAGAATGAATTATATATTTTGACAAAACAAGAAAAAATAAATAAAAGAACATATTTAAGAAGTATGAAGAAGTAATGATACATAGTTACATAATTGGAATTTTATTCAATTAATCAGAATTTATTAAATTAATATATCAATGACAAACTTTAGAATCGATAGCGCTAGTTTAAGCTATGATTAATACTCTTAAAAATTAGAATTACTATAAAGTAAGGGTTGATTATGGTTACATTACTGCATATGCGCTCATTTGATAATATTTATAACGCATCATAATAACACATGCATCATTTATTTCATAGGGTTTAGTAACTTATGCCTCAGAGTTTTCGCATAGTTTTCTTTTTGAATATCATCCTCCCTCCCGTCTCTTCTAACCCTCTACTGATGTATTACCAGTTAAGATTGTAATATGTATAAAATTAATGTCGAATAAATATCATCTAAATTTTTTTTGTCAAATTTTGATGTTTGTATTCTTGTAAAGCTTTACCGTCGAAATTATATTTCCAAATTTTAAAAGAAATATACTCAATTTCTATGAGCAGCATCTTCATTTATATCCAAAGAAATGGGATTTAAAAGAAAACAAGCTATACAAAATAAGAATGATTTTTTTAACATCTTGAGTGCTATTAGCTCGAAAAAAGATTGTAAAACCCTCCACGTTTTTGCACATGCGTTTGAATGGGTGTAATTCGTCAAAATGGTGGTGAAAGGAAAGATGACAGGAAGAGATATTTAACGATGAAGACTCGTGGTTTTATAAGTTATGCTTCAGAAGGTAGAACGTACTTATGCACAGCAAAATATCTTATAGCAAATTTATTTAATGTAAGAAGCATAAATATTGAATTCTGAAGAAAAAGAAAAAAAATCTGTTCTTAAAACTATACATATTTTTACAAAATAATAATAATTTTTTTAATATTAAAATGCTTTTTTTATATGCTATTGAATTTTTTCTGCAATATTTTAGAATTAACAATAATAGATAATTTAGAGTTTATTCTAATTAAAATAGTTTATTTTCCTTTAAGGATTTGATGTAAATATAGAAATCTTAAAATCTTATTTTGATTGGCTTTTTTTATTTAAAAAATAATTAATTAAATCTATTTTGAGTTAAAATAAGGTCAGAAACGACACAGCACTCAAATACGAAAATTTGATTTAAAAAGTATCTAATGGTGGAAATCCAAGATCAAAGGTGAATACCGGAAACGCTCTCATCGTTCCGCGTTTCCCCCTTTAATGAGATGAAATCGTCGAAATGTGGTCGCCCTCAGAATATGGTGTTTAATTTTGATTCAGATCTTCCGTCGAGTCTGGAAGATTCAGTAACACCGGGTATCAATGAGTCACAAAAAAAAGGGTAATACTTTTTTAGAAATGTTTATGTTTCATTATACTGTTATTTATTATGTATTCATGTTTCATTATAATGTTATTTATTATGTAATCATGTTTCATTAATTTTATACGGAGATAAATAAGAATATGTTATAATAGTGAATTAATGAAATTTTATCACTTGCATGTTTTACCACATCATAAGTAATAGATTTTTAGTATAAAATATTCACAGCAAAATTTGCTAATTTTGAACTGTCAAAATGTTTTTACTACTCATAATAAACATCCACTTAAAATTTGTGATTTTTTAAAAATCTTTTTTCTTATATCCAAAGGGTCAATAAAATATTAAGTTCTGAATTTAAGTTCTGGAATTCTTCTAGCTAAAAGAGATTTCATTTTAATAACAGAATAGAAACAGCATGAAAACATTGTTTAACATACTCAGCATAAGAAAGAAATTCATTTAATAATAAAAAACGCAAATGAAAAATAAAATAAATATAACAAGATTGCTGATCTCATTATTTTTCATTTTATTATGCTGCTAACATGGGAATTACTTTTATTATGGATACTATGAGCTGTTAAAGTAAAAATAAAAATTCTTCTTTATATTAATTTGTTTGGGGAAACATCTTCATTATATTTTGCAATTTATTCTATTTCATACCAAATTTCTTTATCTTGTTTTGTTATAATTTTTAATTTCATTTAAGTAAAATTTTTATGTCTAATAGTTTCATGATTCAATTTTATTTATTTTTTAAAAATAATTTCTTTTTAAAAAGTAATTGTGTTATATACATAAATACATATGTATACATATATATAATTCAGATAGGATAATTTTAATTGATTTTTTTAAAATTACTTTTTTAGTCTCCAAAAAAATCAGTTACACATATTTAACCTCATTGTGAATTGCATTAGAACTTATGAAACATTTTTTTAAAAATATATACGAGGAAAATGTCTTCATTTAGTTCCTTCAATATCTATAAACATCTTTGAGTGAACTTATCTATTAAAATACGATTTGATTAGCACCTGAACTCTTTTGAGCACCCATCGGTCCTAGGTTTATTTCTTTTCCGTCCTCTCTTCTCCAAATGACCCTTGGCTTAGGGTATCCAGCGGCCTTGCATCTCATGCTAACCTTTGATCTCTCGTCGACTGTGATGTCTGTACTAGTATCCTCCTCTACGATGGACGGTGGAACTGTTTAGAAAAGAAAAAAACATTTTGTTCTATCTTTATAGTTTCAGAAACATGGTTCATAATATAGCGTTTTAATATGCAATAGAATATGAAAGCAAGTTTCATAATATTGCATGTTATGTAAAACATTTATATGCTATGTAAAACATTCTTACATTTACAGAAAAACACACACCATTTTACTCCTTATTGCGCCAAAAAAGAAAGTTGCTTAATACATTAATTTTTTTTTATCTTTTATAGATGTGTGGTAACATCTTAATAAGCCAGTAACTACCACTAAACATTGGTAGCCACTTTTGTATAGTAGATAAGTTACTCGGCTGCACATTGGAAGGTCTCAGGTTTGATCCTTGGCGGAATTCAACTTACGTATTAGCACAATTCCGCCAACACATACGCCAAAGATGTTAGCAATAATATCTGAAAATCATTATTGTTTTTCTACATGAAACATTTAAATTTAATTGGCTAGTATTATATTCACAATATTAACAACAATTTATTGTTATCCTTCTATCCTATTGTAATCCTTCTAAAAACGTAATTATTGCATTCTATTAAAAGTTGTAGATACATTTGATTTCATTATTTATGGCCCCCCTTTTTTAAAAATTATATTTAAAAAAAAATTAGCCTATTTTCATGTCCTCAACAAATAGTTCCATGATTACTCTGAGCATTTTTAATTGATTAAAATATCCATTAATTTCAATTTTTTCAGTCCCCGTTGATTTGATTGTGACGGTGTAAATTGCAAATCTTAGAATTAAAAAAATTTTCTCAGATGTAGAAAAGCTTGAATTATGCTTGTTATAAATTCTAAGGAGGGAATAAACTAGGAAATAGGTTCAAGCAAATTATCTCTTTGAAGCGTTGATTGAAAAGCTACTTTTGTCAAAGTCTGTTCGATGTCGTGTTATATTTATTCAATTTATGATTTTCTTATTTTTCCATGTTTTGGTGATTTCTGCAATTCTTGCCTTTGTGTAAATTGTGACTATTTTTCTGGGAATACAGCGTCGCTTTCTGGTATCAAGCTTTTGGACATTTTACCATACACCTATCTGGTGGATTTTCCCAAACAATATTCTAAATGACAGAAAAGCGCTGAAGTCTTTGATGTGAAACAGTAAATAATGAAAATGATAGGTAAACATTAAAATAATATTTATTAAAGATGAAAATCGCAGTTATCTTCCGATAACTGTAAATCATTAAAAGTTAAATGTATCTTTCAAAATGTGAAGCTGTCTATATAAACAAATACGTAAAATATGTGTTCAAAGCTAAACTAATAGCAAAAACTGTTTCACATATATAGAAAGATTATATTGGGAAGCAAGGACATATTTAAATCTTTGCTACAAAGCATAGTAAATATCAAGTTAATCGTTATGTTTAACACGGTAAGTTTGTTATACTATAGTTCATTATTATTTGATATACCACTATATCTTAAAAATTGTTTTGGATGGATGATTGAAATGCTAAAGTATTCGCAAAATATACAATATCAATAAAAGCGGGATAATATAGACGGATATTTAATATAAGTTTATATATTTATAATATGTTTCGAGCCTTTTTTTAAATCAGTATTTTTTCCTTCAATATATTATATTCACGTGCAGCTTAGAAAAATTAAAATTTCCTTTAAAACAATAGGCAAAGGGAAGACAAAAAAATATTTAGTTACATATATTTAGTTATATATTAGAATATTTAAAATACTTTGTTTGAAAAAAAGTACTTTGTTCAAAAATTACAAAAATAAAATGAATCAAAATGTTTGTTAGCGGCAATACAAAAAAGAATGTGGACATTCTTTAGAATACTTAGGCATTTTATATAGAGGCTGGAGTCTTAGTAAGAGAATAAAATTTAAGTATTATTTTATACTTCTAATTACATACGTCTATTTATGGCGTAGTTTAATTAAATCCTGAAAGGTGACATTGTTCTATCATTTAAAAGACGTCTAGACTCCAAAAATAAAATTTTATTTTTAAAAAAGTAATTGAATACTACAATTTTTTTAAAAATTTAAAACACATAAAAATATTCAAAAAAAATTTAAGCTTTTCTAACTACAGAAAATGAAGCAAAACATTCAACAAATTAAATAATTTCAATTCTCATAGTTATTTTATTTCTTCTAGCCACCTCTGGCCATCAGCCTGTTAACCTGGAATAATGGTCTGGAGAATTTTCAAATAAATATTTTAATACAATTTGGCCCCAACGATTTTTTCAGCAGAAAATTTTATGAAAATATGAAATTTTGTGCGGAAGTGATTAAATTTCACTTTAAGCAGAAATATTTTAGTAGAAATCAAAAATTGTATTTAAATATGAATATGCCATAAATAATTTCTTTGCATTGAAGTCATATTTGTATAGCGATTTTTTATTAATTATACATTTCTTAAATTATTATTCTATTAAAAGTTTCTCTTTTTATCACAATTTTTTTTTTTTGCAGTTTTAATTTTAAAAAGTTTTAAATAAGTAAATAAAAAAAATTCTTCAATCAAAAACTATACTTAGAAACTCCTAAAGCTCAAATAAACTCTTATAACCCTTTATTTTCACTGAAGCTGTCAATGGACTATAAAATTGGACTATAAAATGGACTAAATTTGCGACGTCTTAAAATTGTAGTATTCATATAGTAACTTTTAACAAGTAGTTAAATCGGTTTCAGTCGCAAAAAACACGAATTTTTATTAAAATAATTGAAAATTTCAAAAAATCGACCAAAAATTCATATTCTTATAGTTTAAAATACTTATATATGCCAAGTTTTATAACTCTTGGGCAAAAGGTCGAGTCTTTAGAGGGTTAACACGTAAATATACGCAAATTCTTGTTAAATGTAAATCGGAGAGAAAACTAAATCACTGTCATTGGAGATGTATGCCATAATTTGTCGGTTTCTCATTTGACATTCTGTAAAATGCCTAGGAAATATGTAATATGTTAGACTTTAAAAGAATTATGCTCGTAAACATAGTATCTCTACACTTAACCATACGAAATTTTTTGCACGAGTTAAGCTTATATAAATTTCCTGAAATATGTGAAAACGTTTACGAATAGAAACTGTAGATCAGTAGAACTAGCAAAACCCCTAAAGTGTTTCATATCATTTCATGCAGGAATGTGATAGTATTATTTAATCACAATGTTAATAGAAGCTCATTTACATAAATGAAGCTCCACTGCTTTTAATGTTACTCAGAGTATAATACCCTTTAAACTATTAAGCAATAATAGAGTAATTTTTTTATTATTATTTCATTTATTTGGCAGTGATAGACCAATAATAGAAACAGGGCTATATTTTCTTTTTTATAAACATAACATATATCTATAAGGAGGGAAATATAATCTGCACATAGTAAATATATTTAATTGACAATGAAAATATCTTCTTAGAGGATCTAACTTAAAACATTTTTATCTTTCCTTTCTAACCGAAGGAATATGGAGAAATTATAGTGATCGTCAAAAAAAAAAAATCCGAATTCGAGATTTTAAAGAATTTGAATTTTTGACCTACCATATTACGAAAAACACTTTTTTGAAAAATACATCCTTTTGTATGTGATAAAGATAATTTAAGAACAATTTAAGCTAGAAGTCTGAAATTTAGTTCCTGACCTTCATAAAATTTGCAGATTTCTATCAAATTTTGAGTAAACATCCGGAAGATTCTTAGGAAGTCTGCCTGTCCGACTATTTAAATGTAAATTAACAAATGAGGAGAGCTATTTTTGATAAAATTCAGCACACATATTTAACATCAATAATGTTACCTGTTAAATTCTGAGCCAAATTCTACTTCAGTTTAGTTGTATTTGCTCTGTAGTTTCAGAAGTAAGTAAACGCAATAATTTAAAAATGCAATGATTTATTTATCCAATTGGATAGGGAAATTTCTGAATACAAGAGCAGTTTTGTGACAAATATTTGAGTTAATCGATTGAGGAAAACGTATCTAAAATACACATTCAATTTTTGAATGCTATCAACACATGCCAGGATTAATCATCAAATAATTCCCCAAGAATGATACAATAGATTTGGTAAAAAAAATGAAATTCCCCCTTAAATTTAGAATTTTATAATTATTGTTCACCAATGCAATATAGCTGTTCTTTGGGAAGATAAGAGTATTGAACTAAAGTATTCAAAACTTTTGGAGACAAACTCTGCTTTTTCCCCTCCCCTTATTTAGTATAAATTTAGTCTAACCGCAAAATGTGTTTGTCTTCATTTTCAGAAATTTCTTGGAGAAATAAAGTTCTGATTATTGTAAAGGTCACTTATAGTTTCTTTAAGTTACATTGATGTCACAGAAATTAAATGTCCTCGGTAAAATTAAATTTCAATTTCAAAAATATCTAAAATAAGAAAAGCCTTTACTTTACTTTATAAATAGCACATATAATTCTGCTAGTTCTTATTTTACTAAGCATTTATAAGCACTTGAACCTATTCTTTAATGCTTACTCCATCATTGAATGAATAAATAAATTGTACTCCCCAGTAAGTTAAAATGGAGGGTTTTAATATCTTTTCATATTGACAACTTAAGAACAGAAGAAAATGTTTTCAATACTTTTTACAGATATACATTTCTCATATTATGTTAGAAAAAAAAATTGCATATTGTCTTTTAGTTATTTTGTAAGAAAAATTCATTGAAATGAAATAATTCAAATTATAAAATTTTAGCGAGGATATACAAACCAGTCACATCTAGGTACCCCTTCTCACTAATCATAGGTTCTGTGTTAATCTGACACATGTAAAAACCTCTATCCGAAACGTCCAAATTCTTGATATGAAGGAACCATTGTCGATCACTGTTGCTGTTTGTTACCTTCAGCCGGTTGTCTCGGGGAATAACGTGAGTGTGATAGCTTAACAGTGTCTCTGTGTCCACTTTGATCCAAGCAACCTACAAAAGTGCAAATGGCATATAAAATAGTTGAACTGTATATCAATATAATAATGCAAATAATTATGAATATGAATTGGATCTAAAACAAATGATAAAAAAGAGTAGTATTATAAAATACTGTGGCACGAACGAAAAGCTTATTACTAAAACGTATGTGACTCTTAAATATGAAGAAAAATGTGTTTAAAGCTACAATTCAAGTAACACTGGAAATAAGTCAGAAATTAACAGTGAAGGTGAAAATAAAATACATGTAAAACAGGATTTGAAGCAAAGAGTTAGACACATTAATTTCGCATCAGGGAATGAAATTATACTTAAAGTAAAAGGAACTACAGTATTTTAAGTAAACCATATCTAACAATTAAGTAAAAATACATTCCTTCAACTGAAATTCTTTTCGTAGACCAATCAATATACAGAGATAGAAAAAAATGCAAACTTTAAATCTCGAGAAATTAAATACTGAAATCTGCTATGTGTTTGTTTATTTTGTAAATACAGGATAATTTTTTTAAAAAGTGTTTTAAAATATTCAAGACTTTCAATCACAATGTTTTATCATTCTAAGTTTGTTTTACATCAATGCGGTATATTTAAGTTAATTTTGATTAACTGCAATTTAACTCATTTTTTCACGAATTATTCAGCTATAAATATGTTTATATTTATTCAAGAAAAATCGTAAAACAATTCGGGTTATAAATGCAATATAATTTTTGTGTCAATTGATTTTAAATTATCTGATTATATTTCAAAATACCATCTTATTTGTTAAGCTCTGTATTTAAATTTCATATTAACACTCAAAGAAAAATTATTTCTTTTAGTATCCATACTGCCATCATTTTTGTATGTAAAAAGATAAAGATATTTAAAATTAGAATTATTGTTATCATACTATTTCAAACATAAATTTATTTACCAATTATAAAAATAAATTATAACTTAACATAAATAAATGATAAATTTATTGATGCTGTAATTCTTTTGTATTTATGCAAGAAGAATTTTAATTTATAAACATCATTTTTGACAGAACAATAAAAAATAGTAATTTCAAATTATTGCGTCTGAAAATAGCAGACATTCGTAAACTACTCCGATAAATTTTCATATTAAAATAATCAAAAAATGGCGATTAAAAAAACAACAGGAATGAGTTATCCCGAACTCATAAACAGGTTAGCTCATTTGATATGTAGTTTTTGAAAAAAATAAATACACCGAAGCAAATACGTAAAAAAATAATGGATAACCATTTTACGCATGTATAGGTGTGAAATTATGCACTTTTTAAATATAAATTAAATTAATTACAAAAAAACCTTTTTTATTTCCAACCATTAAAGTACAAAGTGCAAAAAAAGACAAAAACAATAAAGAACCTTTTTTATATCGCTGGTATTTCATTTAATCAAATAATGAAAACTGCTCAGCTTTAAAGATAATTCCAAATTCCCTTACCTTCTTTTACAGCAGTAAATAAATCAGATGAGCAAACATTCGATTAACTTTGTTTCAAAATTTGTAACCTAATCAAAGAAGTGTTTAATCTTTTACAGTTTTATATGAATAAGTTTTTCTTAGACGTATTTTATTGTTAATTCTTCTATTCATTTTAGAGCGTAAATTTGTATTTACAGATTCTTTTGTCCGTATTTTTCATTCTTCACTTTCACTGATCATTAAACTCTTTCTCTGCTCCGGCGTATATTAAATTTCTATTTCTGTGTAGGAAAACTATTTTGTTTCACAATATGATATATATTTAGATTCCAGCTATCAGAAAGTAAAGGATTATTCATTGTTTATGTATCTACTTTTTAGTTTACAGTCTTGAAGAAATTTGAGCACATATAATTGGATAGGTGTGATGACCTTCTGGTTGAATTTCTGAACCAGGAAAGTTCTCCGGTTCAATACTGATGATATTCGGACTTGAATGTACATAAATAAAATTATTTCTATACTTAGATTCCTGCTGTAGGAAAATAAAGGAATATTTAATTGTTTTTTATTTATTTTCTGTGTTTAGTTTACTATCTTAAAGAAACGTGAGCACAGATTATTGGAAGGGCATGATATTCTTCTGGTAGAGTTTATGAACCAGAAAAGCTCACAGGTTTAAGACCTGTTACTGTTGGAATTGAGCAGACAAAAATAAAAAGTATATTCTATATTTAGATTTTTGCAATCTAAAAATAAAAGATTTTTTTCTTTCTTTGAAAAAAGCATGCGTCATTTATGTATACTGACTTATAGAAACTTGAGTACAGAAAATTGAATGTGCGTGATTATTTTTTTGTTGAGTTTCTGAATCTTGAGAAAGCTCCAAAGTTTAAGACCTATTACTTTTGAAAATCAACGCAAAAGAAAAGTCTTTTTTTTTACATTTTCATATCCTGATATCGGAAAATAAAGGATTACTTAATTTGTTTATGTGTCATCTTTTTTTTTACCATGCAGTCTTGAAGAAATTTAGGTACATAGAATCGGAAAGGTTTGATGACCTTCTGGTAGAGTTACTGAATCTGAGGATAACTCCCAAATTCATGACCTATTCATTTTAGATTTGATAATCTGAAATAAAAATCTTTATATTGGAACCCTACTAACAGAAAATTAAGGGTTACTTAATTTTTCAATTTTTTTACATACATTTTTTTAAGTTTATCGCTTTAAAGAAGCTTGGGTACTTAGAATTAGAATGACGTGATGAGCTTTTTGTAGAGTTTCTGAATCTGAGGAAAGTTCACAGATTCTGTTAATTTTGAACTTGATTGCACAGAAATAAAGCAACATACTAGAAATTAAAATTAATTTTGAAATAAAAAATAAAGTTACTTCCACTATGAGTGTGATAATTTGGAGAGTTAGATGTTAGATCACTCGCCATCGTCATTTTCTCGTTCATATGCAAAATATCAAGAAATTCCTTAAGTTTCTAAAACCGTCATTTCCAACTTATAAATCACTTACAGAATCAAATAGTTATATATGATTATGCCCTGTGACTGTCCTTTCTTATCGGAGGTTTATATTTTTACAGGGTTACTTGAATATAGATTCAAGATAGAACAAAGTAATTTATAACAAAAGTAAAAGAAGCATAAAACCAGAACATTCTTTTGAACGACTTATTATATGTGTTACATAATTCCATTTGATTTATTTGTAGGTTATTAATGAATGAGCAGCGTTTTAGATCTCAAAAGTGCTATATGCTGTTATTCTTGTAATAGTTTTCTCTCCAGTAATATCTTCGTCGATTGGATAAAAACTTAAAATTCACTTATATCTTACTTATTAAAATATATTTTTGCTTATTAAAATACCTATTTAATGATAAGCTAAAACATTATAATAATTTTTTTTAAAATTGCGAAAGACATTTTGGAGTTGGGACACGACCGAATTGAATATTTTACATATAGTAGTAAAAGCAATATTCTGCTGGATATTTTTAAAGAAGTTTATACTTTTTAAACCTACTTGAGTAACCCTATCTGGAGCAGATTAAGTATCAAGGAGTTCTAAATTTCAAAATTTCTTTAAAAAACATTATAATCTACGTATAAAAAAAGATTGTTCAATTTTATCTATCGTTTCCGAAATTTATATGTCAATTTACGCTTTACAGACACAAGAATATTACACTGTAAGTCGAAAATAATATACGTCAAGGTGTTATAGTGGATATAAAAAGATGTTTAGATCTTCCTGTTATTAAATCGTTTTTGCGAGACTGCAGATTAAATAAATTGATTTTTATCATAGAAATGAAATATATAGCTATATTAAAATGCATGCTCTGTAAAGCTGCAATTTTTTTTACTAAAAAATTGACGTTTGTTATATTCATTTAGTTTTCAGGTAGGAAAATGTTATGAGATAAACTGTAAAAAAGGGAACTATAAAATTTTCCTTTGCATAATATATAAAAATATTATATTGTCATTGCGTTATATTCAGTTTATGATTGGCAGATAGAGAATCGTTTGATTCGTGGTATACGAGATTTGTTTTGTTTCTATTATTTTAAATATATGGTGAAAAATATTATTATGTCATCATAAGTATTTGCATTGCCTTTATGATGAAATATTGGCAAAAGACAGGAAAACTAAGATTTTAATTAACACCGAATAAATTTAAAACAATATTATTTGTTTTCTTCTTTTAGGAACATTGCTTAGAGCAATGCTAATGGTAAATTTTTGCTTTTTTATTTGTTCGAGCAACTTAGTTATTTAGTCTCCTGGTTAGTAATCGTCTGAACACTTAGGCAATATATGTGTTAACCTAACATTGTCTTTTAATTGTAATATGGCGTCCTGAGATATCAAATGAAGGAAACATAAAGAGGGAAACTGCCAAGTGTGACCCAAATAGTACAAAATCTCAAAATGAAGTTGCTACGTTGTCGACAAAGCGAGAAAAACTGAATCAGTAATTATATATTGGAGATATGAGGAAGAATACTTTCATTGTGGGAATTTGAGTTTTGAATGGAAATTGACCCATTGGCAAATATATGTTATCTTCATTTTCTTCTACTCCTTCTTGCTTTAAACCTGAGATCAATACTTAAAACTAGACCTCATTATATCACTGCTATGGAATTTTTTCAGGAGTGATAAGCTTTCAAGGTGGTTACTCAGATTGAGCGTTACATTTTGATTATTAAGGTTTGATTTGTTACAATAAAGACACAATTGTACATATACCACATTTTACTACTGATTCTAAATTGATGAAGATAAGCCGCTTATACTTTAAGAATTGCAATTTACATCCAAGCGAACTTTCACTGTGAACATCAATAAGTACAAAATCAAAGTTCTGACAAAGTTGGTCTCATTAATAATGATAATGGTTCAATATTTTAACTTGGATAATTATATATTTCTTTGTACAGAGTGAAATCTAAATCTGGATTTAGAATCCAGGCTAAAACAGGCAACATTAAAAGTATTACATAAAAGCCAGCAAGGATTATGAGGAAAAAATTACGATCACATTGTCAACGCTAAATTACTTACAATCCTGCATTTTACCAACTTATTTACATATTGTAACCGGAAAAGAACTGGATATTCCATTGAAATTTTTCACTATTGCACCTAACCAAATCAAGGCAAGACTATTTCCATGTTGGTTGTGGAAATTCTTATTCTTACCAATGAAATCTGTCTATTATCTTTTTATCGGATCTAAACTATAGCATTTCAAAGATATTAGGAGTGGAATAAAATGCTGAATTGTTGAAAAGTTTCGAATCACTTAAATCTCATGTACAGCTTGAATGGGTTTCATTATTGCTTAGAATGATTCGTTCTGTAATCATGCAATAGCTTAGGAAATGATGTCTGGTCATCGTTAATGATAACAACTGAATGTAATAGAATAATTTCAAGGTAAAATTACATTTGTGATGTTCATAAGATTTGAGTTTCATCATTTCCTCTTTTATACCTGTAAGATAAAATTAATTAATAATAGCATTTCATAGCAACTCTGAACGAATTTAATACTCACTTTTTCCTGTGTTATCAAAAACACATCCATTTATTCAGTACTTTATTGTTTTTAAAAATATTTAAGTTACTCTTGTATAAAAGTGAAATTTGCAAAACCATAATCGCCAGAAACTAATGTTATTAAATTTCACATACAAATATTCATTCAAAAATTAATTAATTATCAACAGTATTTCATAGCAATTCTGAAAGAATTTAATACTCACTTCTTCCTGTGTTATCAAAAATATATATGTTTATTGAGTACTCTACTGTTTTCAAATGATTTAAAATTCACTAGTATAAAAGTTAAATTGGAAAAATTCTGGTAGCCAAAAGATTATGTAAAATATCACATAAATATATTTAAAATGTTTTTAAAAACTTTGAAATACAATTATCTGTCTATTCTCTCGTCTAGCTAGGATATCAAAAAATTAGATAGCAGGAGATGTGATCTATTCTAAAGTCATAAAAATATTTTGCATATGTTTTGATAGTATATGTTCTTCAGTTTTGGGAATCTTGCTATTCTATATTTTAAACATTTTACCATATTTCATTATTTTTATCGTCTTCATTATGGGATAATTTTTTTCTTTTATTAATTTTATGTTTTTATGATACAGGATTGCTCTTAGTATTTTTATATTTCATTAACTGTAAAAAAAAGTATGGATTTTATTTTACTCATAAATATAGATACAAAAGCACTAAATGTTTCTATCGACGTACAGAATTCAGTTGAAATGAAAAGGGAAGGATGATTAAAATTATTATAATATTAAAAAGATTAGAATTTTTTTACAGCCGGAGCAATTAAATTAATTTAATAAACACAATAGACATTAGTAAAATGTAATAAATTACGTAACAATTTTTTTTTATTTTAAATAATTTTAAAAAATCATTCCCTTTCTGCACCAAATTTAATATTTTTTACACTTCTGCAAATAATAACAACAAGTTTTTCCTACGTTAATAAAAGTTTATCACTTTGAATTTGTTCCACACAAATAAATGTTTACTCCCGCGAAAGAAATCCTTTTATTCTTCTAAGATATCTGCCTTTTTCATTGAGGTAACTTATTATTATAAAAATTTCCATTGATAAAATCAGAGCTTTAGAAACAGTCATTCTTAGAAAACAGATATGTTCATGCTTTGAATACATAAAATAAACACATTTTTTTATAAACATTTTCTTATAAACTCTCTAAGAGGCATTAGAGAATATTTCAAATAATCTTTTCCTCTGAGTATCTTTCTTCCTTCTTTCATTTTTTTTTGTTCAAAATGATCCCCTCTTTTTCAAGTTAATCATCCGTGAGTTTTCCAATAATTTTTGCAGGACCTTTTCTCGTTAGCTTAACGCTTGTTCAATAGCATGAGAAAAATCTGTTCCAAAGAAAGTCAAATATAAAAACACTTTATCCGCTTACAAACTAAACTGAAGGAAAAGCGGAAAAAATCCTATTTCCCATTGAATGGCTTAAATTTTTAGACACTTCAGTTCTTTTAAAGAAAAGAGGGTGTTATATCCCTTCAATAATGTTATTCAATGTCTTCCTAATGATTACCAGGGCAGCAAATAGGCTTTAGGACTTTATGAATTTTGTTTACTTTTTATGCTTGTATTTACTTTTTCTGTTGAGTCTGAGATGTTTTCTTCGTTTTATTTGAGGTAAATGCATCCAATGTCATTTTTCATTTTCCTATTAATTATTTTTGGGTATTAGCTTAACTTAAATATGGATTTTCTTCTAATTTTCAGAAACAAATGAACAGTTTTGATGTATTATTATTTTTAAAATTTCAATTAGTATGAGCATTTTTTTAAAAATTACAAGTTTAATAATATGTAAAAATATATTATTATAGACTGATTATCTGTATTTAAAATTATGTATAACGTAATATTTCGCAATGGCTGAAAAATATTTAAACCATTGCATTAGTTAGAAATGAATTAATAAAAAATATAATAAAAAATGTAAACAAAATTAATGTCTTTAAAAATATGTATATTAAAATTAAAAAATATAATAATTACATTTTTATATAATATTATAACTTAAAAATATATTTGCTTGACAAATTATATACATAAATGCTAAGAAATATATAGAATTGCTCATATTTTAAAAGATACTAGAGTGAAATAAAAGTATTGAGTAAAAAGCATATACATGAAATGTAGGACCATGCAGAATTTAAAAAACGATGCTAGGCCAAGAAATATTTGAAGAGAATTAGCTCTTTCTAAATTATTTAATTTTTTTTAAAAAAATTGTGATTAAATTTATTATAATTAATTATGATTTTCAAAAATCATCATTCTTATTGAGTACCATATTAATTACATTTCTGAAAAAACAAATTGATTTTCTATAGATTAAATTTTGTACCAGTGGATATTTTTAAAAAATTAGTAAAAGCTAAAGTTAAATGACATTTTTTACGGAAAGTTATAAATCATTTAAGGAAAATAACAAATATATTTTAACATTTTGTCGGGGGCAACAGGCAAATTGGAGTCAAATATAATTATCTGAACCTCTATAACACCTTCATTCAATTAGAATGGAACTAAATATAAAGTAGTCTTTTTTATTAATGAAAGAATAGTTTTAAATTATTTAAGCTTACTTATTTAAATTGCAAGAAATTCTGCTCGAAGATCTTGTTTATGTTACGCAGTAAATAAAAGAAAATCGGTAAATTTGTGTTTCGCTCTTTGTGGCATTGCGTTCTTTTATGAATTCAAACATTTATTTGACAATAATTATGATGAATTACTGAAGTAATTTAAATAATTCTGGATATTATAATTGAGTATTACTTATATTCTTTTGATGACGATTTTCACAAATCTCACAATCTAATATAATAAAAATACGACCGAAAAAAGAATTTATTTGCTTTTTCTTTGCGTATTGAAAACACTTCCAAGGCGATTGCCCAGTTGTTGGCAAGAAATGACGAAAATCTTGGCACAATAAAAGAATTAAAACTTTTGTATAAAAATATTTTATTCAATACGGAAATTTTCCTTTCTGTCACAGAGTTAAGGAAAGAACTGTGAAGAACTAATCCTATTTAATTGAATCAGAAAGAAAATAAAAGTCTTATTTAAAGAATAATGAGATGATATTTTAAACTATGTTTTTCCCATTTTTTAAAAATAGTTTTGCCATATTCAATGTATGATTGTAAATTTCTAAAATAATATTTTAACGCTTTTAACTTCGATTATGTCGATGTTCAAAGAATATTTGAGCCTCAAGATATGCGCACTTTAAAATTTTATAGAATTACACCACAAAGTCTCGAACAGTTTCGAGATCGATACATCTTTAACTCCATTAGCTTTCTCCGGAGTACATGACAAAAATCCAGTCTTCTTTGCTCTGAACTTTTTCTTCTTCTGTTTGGTTGGACATAAAATCGAATGTTAATTCACAACCGAACTTTCCCGATCTCTTAAAAAGCTGAGCGTATCCACAGTGATGGAGTAAGCCGTAAATAAGAGACAACGGCTCGAGTTCTTTCCGATCTTTTAGTGCTACCTTTAAAATAAAATAATAATAGTTGTAATAAAAAGCAAGACGGTTGAAAAGCACTCCTTGGAATGAACGGACTGACAGTTAAAATGATGGGCAAAGGAGTACTCCGCAGAACTGCTCCAGACGTAATTTATCGAGTTCTGGAAAAGAAGCTCGCTCGGATAATGGTGGATTAGAAATGAAACAGATAACAATAAATTCCCAATAATAATAGCTGGAAATCCAATTCTTCAGTAGGCTACTCGTTGAAATCTCTTCGGTTAAAAACATAGAACGGAGGATTTGTATTGCAGTGGAAACCGGATTTATAAAAAGAACTAAATGCTTTAAGCCCTCTGAACAGTTTTACGAAGAGCTGAAGTTCTTTTACCATTTTCTAATACCCATTAAGTAGTTGAAGAAAGTTTTATTTTTGAATTTTAAGCTGACTTTTCATCTCTAAAATTATATGATTTTTCGTTTATAATACAATAAGATCAGTTTCAAATAATTTAAACCTCAGCTTAGAGAAACCTAAGTCTAAGCGAAACAGTATAATATATTAACTACATCACATTCCTTAAAATAAATAATGCTAAGACAAGTAATCTTAATGCGATTAGTACAATCTGTTAACTTCAACAAAGTTCTCAAATTAGGTGAAATTTTTTTTTTCTCTTTTTAAAATAAAATATAACTTATATTTCATATAAAGAATATACTCAAAAAATGGAATTCGACTTAGTAAATTGAAATTGCTATAAACAAAATAAATAGACATACCACATTTATTCGCTCAATCCCACATACGAATGTCTAAAAGATTAGACGCAAAATTTAGTTCATCCCTCACAGGCTAATATTTAAAAGAATACTCTTCAAATTTTGAATCATGATATAAAATTTACCACTTTTTATATAATACTTGCTGATAATCCAGCGTTAGGCAGGATACAAGTTTTTTAAATGATTTTCTGTTTCTTTTCCTAAAACTACTACCATGAATTTCCTCAACAAGCATAATTCTCAAATGAATACTTTTTTGTTGAACTATCCCGTAACTGAACTCATGAATTTCCTCACGTGGCCAAAGAATGGAATAAAAATAATTTCATTAACATTTTTCTTTTTTGCTTTGTAAAGAAAGTCGGAAATCCTTTTGGAAATGCAATGTATACAGTTACCAAATCTATTTAAACTATTAAATGTCACAGCATTTTAGCTGTTGGAAAGATGTTATATGAAAAACTTAAATGATCTTTTAATGAGCATTTACATCATTTGAATATTGGGGAATTGCATTAATAGGAATAACTTTTAGAAAAATGAAGTTATACAAAAATGCTTAACAAAAATGAAGTTATACTTTAACAAACAAAATTTTAAAATAATTTTAAAGAATATTAATTTTTTTTGAAATTTCAAATTATAGATTATTTTAGAGACATGGATTGCATGGCTCCTTAAATAAGAGCAAAAACTCTGAAAAAGAATTACTCGTTTATATGCTAGTATTTATACTTAGACTTTTGCTTGCATTCTGCTGTAAAACAAAAAATCATATGATAATCACAGTTACAGATCAAAGTGGATTCATTTTGACTTCCTGCTCAGTTAGTTAAACCACTTCAAATAAGCTTATAAGTATATTCCTTATAATTTCCACTAATTTTCTATTGTTGCAACACATGTCAGATGGCACTCCAGATTGTTTTTTACACCATATATTATATAAATAATCAGTATTGGCTTCAGAATCACAAATAAAATAGAAATTATAACTACTTGTTTCTAATTGCTTAATATTAAATTTTAATATAAAATTAATATAAATAAGAAATTTTCGCTCACTTTTTCATTTTTTTTTCGTATTAAACTTTTATGTTATGGTTATCAGACTGTGACACTCTTCACTCAGCTTTAAATCAAATCTGTGCTATTTTCCATTTTATGATTATCTTTATCATTTTTCTTTTCTGTATTTTATTGTAGTCAAACTCAGTTCGTCTCGATTTGAACAGTTTTCTACTAACATAGATCTTCCTTTCTTTCAATATCCGTTTGATTTGCTCTACACATTTTCATATTTTAATTTGCCTTACTTCCGCGGATGAGGATTTATTTTTTAAAAAAATACAAGTCTTTTTGCAAATCTTACTTAATTCTTCTTCTAAAAGTAAAATTCAAGATTTCATTTTCGCTTTTACAGGAAAGTGATTTAAGAAAGGCTAGGAGATCAAATAATGACAGATGTCATTAAATTAATGTCACCTTATTAATTTATAAACAATATTTTGAACTTCAAAACATGGCTAAAGGTACAAATTATAAAGAAACATTAAAAAGAAATTAGCTTTTAAAAATAAAAACTGTGAATAGCGAAATTGAAAAGAAATGAATGGAAACTGTAATAAAGTGAATAATAGGAATTCCATATGCATTTTTTATAATAATATTTAAAGAAAAAATCCATATATTTTTAGAAAAAACAAGACCAACTCTTAGTACAAAAATACCAATACGTTATGTATTTCACAAATGTAGTTAAAAAAAGCTGCTTCTGGAGATTAAAAAATTGATGGAATTCTAGAAACGTTTCTCACCAATTTTATATCATCTTTATTAGATAAAGAATCTTTTTTTTTAATTTTATAGTCACCTAGGAATAATAGTTATTTACTGGGAATTTATGTTCAAAGTTTTAGACGAAGGGGGAAAAAACAACCAAATTTACACTTTCAATAATAAATATATATATAAACATAATTTGAAATTTTAACTATTATGACAATTGCTCTCACTTTTCTTTGTTTATCACTGGGCAACATTTCGTCCAGTGGTAAAAAGAATAAACAAAAGTAGCCTCAAACTAACTGAGATACTCATAAAGGTTTCCCTGAACGTTGATACAAATTTTGCAGGTAAAATGAGTTTATATGTATTAATAATGCATTGGAAATATATCTTAGCACATTTTAGCACTTAATTTCATAATGATTTTATATGATATTTTTCATTTGGCAATTAATTTTATATATAGATATACTAGAGCATAAAATTACTGAAAAATTCCTGATAAATTTTAAATTCATTTGAAATAATGCATTTAAGAAATTTTAATACTGCATATAGAAAAATATCCTTCTGTATTTATGTTTCATACCATTTTTTAATTTAGTAACTATTTCAGTTTTATATAAACAATACATCCATAATCTTGCATTATCATTTATTTCTTTTTTTAATTCCTTCTTATTTAAATTAATAAAAAACTACTGTTAAGTTATTTGGAAAATTATTTTCATAATTATTGCTTCCATGAAAAGACATTTATTTTCTTGATGGCCTTTTCTTTTCTAAAATTATATGCTTATAAATTTTGGTTCAAAAAATAAAAAAAAGTCTTACTTTATATGAATCTAAATTGTCAATTGTACATTGCAAAACAGCTTCTCTACCGACAGCAGCAGTTACATTGGGAATAGGTTCGGCAAAGGATGGTCGCTTTGGAGTCTGTGCAGATGTCGAAGCTGAAAAAGACGAATAATATAATTATTTACAGGAATATAAGACAGTAGATTTGGTTATGAAAATAAAGCATCGAATATGGAAATTTTATTCTACATTTTATCGTTAATTTATGTACTTATTTGTGACAACAAGAATGCCGAAGGTAACTTGACGCATAAATTTAGAGAAATTTTCTTAACTTTGGGAAAAAAATAGCAATTTTTTGCAGAAATTGCGAATTATCAACAATAATTTTAACTTCGATTATTTTTCTTATATCATCTGTATTTCTTAATGGATTTTAAAATTTGAAATGGGTTAAATGCAATTCTTAAGTTCACGTTAAAGTGCTTGGACTCTATTTAAAAAAAGCTGAAAGGACAAAAAATATCCTTTCTTCCGTTTATTAGGTTCTTTTTATTTATCAACATAAATGTTCATCATAGTTAAAAGTAAAATTTTATGAATATAATGAACTTTGAACGCAAGAAATCCATGTAAACATAAAAAAGGAATATATATATATATATATATATATATATATATATATATGCATTCTACAAAGGAGATCAATCTGAAATGTTTACTCATTATAGAACATAGTATTATATATATATACTGAAGTGACCAAAGTCATGGGATAGCAATATGCAAATATAGAGATGGCAGTAGTATCGCAGCGAAAAAGTATAAATGCGCAGTTCGTTTTCCAGAACTTTCATTTGTGTTCAAGTTATTCATGTGAACAGGTTTTTCGTGATTTATGGCGGCACGACGAGAATTAACAGACTTTGAACGTGGAATGTTAGTTGGAGCTAGACGCATGGGTCATTCCATTGCGGATATCGTTAGTGAATTCAATATTCCGATATCCACAGTATCGAGAGTGTGCCGAGAGTATGAAATTTCAGGCATCGCATCCCATCATGGACAGCGCAGTGGACGACCACCTGCACTTAACGACTGAGACCGCCGACATCTGTGTAGAATGGTCAATGTTAATAGACACGCAACACTTCGTCAAATAACTGGAGGAATCAATGTGGGACGTACGAGGGACGTGTCCGATAGGAATGTGCGGCGAAATTTGTCTTCCTTGGGCTATGACAGCAGAAGACCGACTCGAGTGCCTTTACTGACAGCACGAAATCGCCTGCAGCGACTTTCCTGGGCTCGTGAGCATATCGACTGGTCCCTAGACCAGTGGAAAACTGTGGCGTGGTCAGATAAGTCACGATTTCAGTTGTTACGAGCTGATGGTAGAGTTCGAGTGTGGCGCAGACCCCACGAAGCCATGGACCCAAACTGTCAGCAAGTTAATTTCTAAACTGGAATTTTTCTTTTCTTTTGATTCTTTGATGTGTAAAGAAATAATGATACAAATTAAATGCATTTTTTTAAAATATATTATCACTCTGAATGCTTAAATATGATTGTAATAGTCATTTGCATTGTTTTTATTGTTTTTATAAAAGTTATCCGTTGAGTGTTTCTTTACTCTCAGTATCTATCTTCATTACGTATGATGTTCTAGGAAAAATTTTCATTTCCGAATTCTCATACTTTTCTAAATATTCCTCTTTTTACTGTATCGAAAAAATTAAATCACAAGCTGTGACACAATCATTCTTTTACTCTTATGGGGGGGAAACAAAATTTGAAGACATTAAAGTGAAGAGAAAACATAACTGTAGAGAAAATTAGTTTGCGATTTCAGTAGATCAAATTTTATGATAATCTAAGATGGAAATATTTCCCCTTTAACATTAAATGATATGAATAACAGACAACTTTCATTTGTTAGTTTTTGAAAAATAAGTAGATGAAAATCCATTGATCTAAAATAATTATCACAAACTACAAAGTTGAATTCAAAAAAATATTGACCACGTTAGGAAGCGTCTTCTCATCCTTCATTTATTATTTCAAAATAATTTTTTATTATCATTTTCACCTCTCTTGGGAATAAAATTAGAATTATTAAAAATCAAAAAAATGTAGACTAAAGATCAATAGAAATATACAAACATCCTGTAACAACAGAACATTTCGTTGCAATTAAATTGTTCATAGTCATATTAAGTTAGATTTCCAAATCAAACAAAGAGTTGATATTAAATGATCAGTTTCTTGTTTAAAATTATGAAGGAATATAAATGCCTGGAACAACATTTAGTTAAAAAAACTATTACAGACACTGAAATAATAATATTAAATTGCTCTACAAATTTACAATCAATATTTAAATAAAATGCGCCATAAAATTACAGTGAAAAAATAAAATAATGTGTCATAATTAAGTCCCATTGGTAAATGCATTTTAAAGATTTTTGTTTCAATTATTAGCCCAAATTTCTTTTTAAAAAAACCCTAAATATTTTTATAGTGTAAACATATTATTTTAAAGACATAAACTAATATTACTTTGTCTACAACTATTATTTATTCTATTTTCATTCATGTGTCAAAATTATGTTAATCCTTTAAGTGTTTTAAAAATGCATTAAACAATCATGAGATGCATTAAAATAGTTGTTTGAGAGGAACTATTTGTTCACATCTGAACATTCTGGTTTAAAGCAAGGGGAAAAAAAATGAAAGTTGAATGGAAAAAAAATCAAAACCTTTATTTGGAAAATTTTGATTCGTTTCCAGATATTACTAGATGAATATCATTCAAAATTGTCTTTATTATTGTTTTCTGAAATCGTTATGGACATATCGACTAATTATCTCTTATTGAATTTAGTTCATTTCGGAAATTAAAATTGATTTGATTTTCATCATTAATTACATGAAGAAATTAGGTTTAATAAAATGTGCACGCTATATTTTTTTAATAACGGTTAAACTTTGGTCAATTTAAAAATCTTCCATTAAAGCGTTTGCAAACTTCGACAGAGACGTATTGATTACTGTCTGATAATCAGCTAAAATTTCCTCCGAAAGAATGGATATCGCTTAAGCCTTTCTGAAAGAAACACTTTAATTAATTAAAACTCAAAAGTTCTTTAAAACACATTGGCGCTTTCTCCCCAACAATAGGCCCGATCTACCCTGAAATAACAAGAGACAGAGTAGTTTAAAGCGTCCGATTTCACTGAAAGCAGCGACCCGAGAAACAGATTCTGGAATCACAATGGATTGGCGACGAGGATTAGATCGCCAAAATGAACAAGTTACAAAGATAAACTTCGGTAAAGATTTGCATGAATGCTGCGAAAACAACCGGCAGCATCACTTGAAAAGTGATGGGATTGGAAAGAGAAAGAAAGGCATTGTGAGGACAAGAGGGACAAAAGGGAAGATTTGAAGGACTGAAGTGTTAAAATTGCAACTGTACAGTCATTAAAAAAACAAGATAATTGTAATAGTTAGTACTTGGATTAAAGCAATTTTAGGTAATAACATAAATCATATAAATTTGGAAAATGAAATTTTTAACGCTTAAATGGCGAGGTGAAAATCTAGAACTTAACTGGGGGAACAGAAGGGTGTGATTTAAGAGACCATGTTTTCTTTCCTCTCAAATTAATTTTTCTAATGAAAGTATTTGCATGAAAATCAGCCAATATATTCGGAAGATAGTTTTCTTAACATATAAATATGCTTTAGAAATTCTTCAAAATATTTTATCATTTAAAAAAGTAATTGCATTTTAACATACATTGTTTTCTCAAACTGCATGTTCCATCAAATAATATTCTTGTAGAAGCATATTACTTTTTACCTTTTAAATCACATTTATTTTTAAGTTATACAAAGCGAAATAGAAAAAATATAATAAAAAATTGAACTATAATATGGAAAAATATGACATTGGGTAAGATTAACTTTTTTTAAATCGGCATTATTTATACAGAAAAACTTGTATACTGTCGTAGAAAGACTTTCGAGCCCATTTTAAATATACAGGTTAAACACCAGTATAAAAATCAGCTTGAAAATTCTGTAGATATATTTCTTGGTATATTAATATATTTTAGAATCTTTTTTAAAACACATTATAACTAGAAAAGAATAATTATATTGAACATAAATATAAGAATCAATCAAATGAGAGCTTTAATGGATTTTTCAAAATTCTGTACAATATCCTCATTACTAAAATCAATTTCTGCTTTACTTAACAGTCTCTGGAGTTTTGCTTTATAAGAGGATCAGTAGGTTAGATGATATTTCGAGGATCAAGATTTAGAGCCATCTGTTTAGCCTTGTATAACACTGGAACATTAAAAAAGAGATGCGGTCTCACAGACGCAAGAGCAAAGAAATAGATGAAATTTTTTTAAAATTCTCACTGAATCTGGTTGAAAAAGTACAGGTAAAATGATGGTCACAAAAAAGAATCTACAGAAGCAATCCATTTGATTAAGTTAAAAATAGAATAAGGGGGTAACTGAAAGTCCTTTCTTGGTCGTCTGAGATGTAGTGCTCCCCAGTTACGGGTTAGCTAAAAAATGAAGTCCTTTTCTTCTTTTTTTGGAGTCTCGAGATATGAACTGCTTTTGCGGCAACAGGTTTACTGCAAAACTTTCAAATATAAGTCAGTCCGCTATCAACGTCCACAACTGATTGTGAAAAAAATTTCTAATACAAAGGACACATGCGCAAAGGAAAAGAAAAAAATTGGAGAACTTGACAAATACAAAAAAAATTGATCGCAATCTAATGGAAACGTACATAAAAAATGATATAATACAACTGGAGAGCATGATGAAATAAAATAAAATATTAAAATTGAAATTACAAAAGCTGAAAATTATGCTTGCAAATATGTAGGTAAACAAGAAATGAAACCTAATTACTGTGACTAAAATACTATAAATATATGTTCAGAAGGAAATGAAATATGATTTACTCTGCATAATAGGCAGATAAATGCGGAGGCCAATCTATATTGTTCTTAAGAAGGAAATTCTTGAGTTTACGTATGATGTACGACGTAACGTTTTAACTAGTTTTGTCGCAAATTATAGTAGTTATATATCCTGGTCTAGCAAACACTCAAAGTATTCGAAGCAAAAGTGCTTGTTACAGGGAATTAGAATTGCAATATGCAATAAAACTACAATTAATCAACTGCTTGTTTATTAATATTATCAAATTTATGAATTATTAGTGTGTATTTCATATAAGTTAATAGATAGCCCTCCTAGTGATTTTTTTAAAATCCATCATTTGTATTTGTGCAATACAGAACCAGAAAAAATGAGATGATTTTTAATACCTGTCTTAACCAGTTTGTTATTCATAGTTAAAACTCATCTCTGTTTCAACAGTATTATTTATTATATATTCATAGTTAAAACTCATCTCTGTTTCAACAGTATTATTTATTATATTATTTATTATATTATTAAATAAAAGCTTGTTTATTTTGCATGCCTATATAACACATTTTGAAAATACATTTCTAACTACTCGTTTGTTGTATGATTTTTATTAGGATTTATTAGTTGTATGATAATATTTTTATTTATCCCTGCTTCAATATTGTTATTTATTGTATTATTCAATAAGTGCACGTTTATTTTAAATGTTTATATAATTTAATTTGAGAATCTATTTTTAACTACTCATTTGATGGTTAGTTCTTATTTGAGGTCTAAATAATATTGACTAAAAATTCAAACAGGTTCTTTAGGACATCTTTGAATAATTAAAGTAATCACAACATCAACAAGTGAAGTAGTGTTAAAAATAATTTCGAAACTGATAATTAATTCAATATCTCACCACTTTCTGTCAAGAAGGAAAATTATTTTCAGTCTGTCTTGCAAACTAGATTAATTTTCCGAAAAAAACATTTCTACGCTGAATAGTTTTAACTAGACATACTCCTTTCTGTTTCATTTCGGCTTCTATTTTTTACATATTTGGAAAAAATTCGCTAATATAACAAACAGATTTAACAATATTCACTAACGTATTGTTTCGTTAATGATAAAAAATAATGCAAAAGATTAATTGGAAAAATATATTAACAGAGATCTTAAATTCTAATGAAGAATAACATATTAATTTATATTTTATTAAAACGTGTTGTAGTTTTACCACAACAGAAAATTCCATCAATATTAATATCATTAGCAATTCGGGACTTTGCAGCAGCTGCAGTAGTATAACTTTCGAATAATTTGAATACCTAATTTTTATTTTTTCACTTTTTCTTCTCCCTCTATATATATACATGCACCTTTATTTGGTAATTAGGTATGCACTATATCAAAAATAATTTCAAAATATTTTTTTTTCTTTCACAAAACATTTTTTTCACTTTACTGAAATAAGTAATTAGTTCAGTTCATAACATTAATGTAGTCTAATAATTTAACAGAAATCAGCATTATGTCAGAAACGCGATTTAGCGTGAATAGCGAAATTTATATAACCTGTCCATTATCTTATTTAATAATTATTACACGTTGTAAGAAAATTAGCTAAAATGTTAGCTATTAAGAGCCATCTTTAATCTATGTAAATTCACAATTAAACTTCTAATTCCATAAAGTTAATTGGAAACGATATTTTTTTTAAGAAAATGCTTTGTAATAGTTTTTTCGCCAACAATTTTAAATAGATCAGAAAAGTGACATTATATGAAAAGCCATTAAAATAATTTTACATTGCTTATACATAACGGAAATATGGTATATTTACTTTTACAAAAGTTCAGATCATCAAACATCATTCATTCGGCCCAAATACCCATTTTATTCATTTGAACTTCATCTCACTATCTTATTCCTGCTGATTACTATTCTCAGCACATTGTTAGTCTATTTTCACATCCATATATTCCTATTAGTACAAGGTATTGTACAATATATTTCCGATTGTGTGGGGACATTTTGTGTTAATAGAGACAGTCATTACTTCTTTGCATTTATATGTATAATCGCGAAATCATGTAAATGTATCCGATATAGAGCATGCGATAAGGCAAAAGGAGCATATTTATCTTTAAAAAGTTAATTAAGAAAGTTATTTTTCCTTTCTTAAGTGTATATTTCAAAGATTTAAATAATAACGAAAAAGCATATACATTAGTAAAATACTCAAAACACTACAGTATTCACATCAATGAATTATGAAAGATAAAAATAGGAATTAATAATTATAACCATTTTAAATCACTTTTTAAAAGAATTTTGAAAGGGGTGTAAGTGTCTTATTTGTTATTTTTTTTCTGGGAAAAAATTACATTAACCATTTTTCCAGGCAGGATAGTGAAATTAAGCGTAATTGGAGTTATCTATTTTTAGCAATTAATAAATATAATCCCATGATATCATATCTGATTTAAATATTCTTAGATGACAACTATATTTTGTTAGAAATATATGTGGTTGAATCATTAAAAATAAATGATACGACATGAAATGAATAGTTTTAAACATGATTTATTGCTTAATTCTTTTTCTACCGATAACATTAACAACACAAACACAGTTTTAGTAACAATAATAATGCACTTTTGTACCAATAAATAATAATTAATGAGTTGTGTATCATAACTCCATGCACCAGGAAATGCTATTTCCAATTCCGAAATGTATTTTGATGCAGAAGATCCCACAAATGGAAGAAGAACACACCAAACATTTTCCACTTAGTTTATGTAAGTATAATACGAGGAGAATTACAAAATTCTGGATGAGTTGGCTGATCTTCTATTCAGAAATCAATCCTTTTTGCATGGTCAAGTCGTGAGTCCTCTTTCAAAAATACAGAGAGTCAGTTGAATAAATTTCTTAAGAGGCAAATGGAAGATTTAAAAAAATTTCCAGTGCCTTTTTTGCCATTCAATTTTTCTTAGGGCAACAGTAAGATAATTATCTGTATTTACCTTGTATTAAATGAACTTGATTGTTATTTTAATGAAATGCAAAGAATTCCATTTCTTCGTATTTCTTCAGCGTGAAACATGTTTCCTGTTCTCTCTATATGTTTTTACAACCTGAAATATTTCAATGCTGATGTTTCAAATTAATTGCACCAATGCAGTAAATAACAGTACATGTAAAATTCTTACTCTTTGTTCCAAAATTCTAATCCTTATAGCAATTTTTACTCAGTCAGTTTTAACTACCCAAGCGAAAAAACTTCTAAATAGCAGATTTTAATATCGAATTTCGGTTTGAGTCTAAATCTATTATTTTGATCAGATCTGGTGTTATCTATCATATAACACCGATAATATGCACATTACACATTGATAATATGTACATTACACATTGATAATATGCACATTACACATTGATAATATGCACATAATACATTGAAAACAGTTAGTATACGCATACTACGATACGTTAAATTTTTAATCGTTCTTTAACATAAAAAAATATATATAAGTTCATTTTTATCACTACAAATAAAAACATATTTATAACTCAAAATTAAAATTAAATAAATAAATGATCGTAACAGTCGTAGATTTCGATATTAAATTAAAACAAAAGAGTCTAGCCGAGATGTTAAATTTACTTATTAATTTCCTCGAATTTTTTCGTATATATATATATAGTATGTGATGTAAGATAATCTTTGAGATACAATAGACACACTGAAAGCGAAAGTGAGATTTGAATATGTGTTTCTTTTTATTATTATTGATTAAATTATTCTGAATATAGTATATATTACTTTAATAAACTGATATATATTCAATTAAACTGATCTACATATATCTATATATGATCTACATACTACTATAAATTATGAATTCATGAATCTTTTACCATAATTATAATGAATACCAAGTATACATGATTATAAATGAGCTTCATTTGGTCTCTTATTGTATTTTTTTAATAAATAAGATAATTATTGCCTAAAGCATAGTTTATACAACGTTATTTCGGATTCTCTCTTTCATAAGGCTTTTAAGATATAATTATAATGCTAATCCTTGTTTTGTAATTATTTAGGTTTATAATTATAAATACCTATAAAAGATGGCAGTTGTAATTGCCGCACTCAAGTGGGTAGGCTATAATTTATTAGCAGCATTAATTATATATTTTAAGTCCAAGGGTAAAAAGGTAAGCAGCATCCATTACTGTTGAAAAGCTAATTAATTTTAATTGTTAAAAACGTGTGTTAAAATTTTTTTAAACGTGTTACTAGTATTGTTAACTAGCGTTAACACTACTAGTAATTCTGGATCAATTTCGGTTGATGACTTAATTTTGATAAGTGTAATTACAAATTATGGCAATAATTTAAAAAAAGATTTAAAATCACGGAATAAAATAAAAGCTCAAAATATGTTAAACCGCTTTTATGTGTAAGAATTTAGTAAAAAGTTTTATTAAAACAGAAAAATTTAGAGCATTGAACCTAAATAGGTTAATGTGAGAAGACTACAAAAAATTGAACACAAAATATTATTAATTCTGGAAGCAAATTACCAAATTATTCATTTAATAAAGCATAAATCATGATTTTTACATCGTATAAACAATTTGAATAAGATTTATTTTAATTAATCAGCACAAATTAAATAAATATGAATTATCAGTCATATAACTTTCAATACATATTTAATGAGTACCAATAAAAGCGTAATTTTCTATAATATATTCAATGGATTGTATCTATAATGAAATTCAATGCAAATCTTTTCATTTATGTATACACAATGTTTAAGAATAATTCTAAAACTTACTTTTTAAAATAAGAAATATATAATTTCTTATCTCTGAGTAATTTTATAACAATGGATTACTTTAGATAAAAATCTATTAAAATATTATTAATGGATCCTTTCCTACGGTTTTCTTTAAGAAAAAATACAAAATAATACAGCTGGATATCTAGAAGTAGTACCTTTCTAAAAATATAAAGTGAAAAAAGCAAAAATATCTGATAAACTTTGTGACATTTCAGAATAAATGGAGCGTAAACTAAAAAGGCAAAGAAATGAGAGAAAAATAAATTTTAATCGGATCCTTAGGTAAGTCAACACTTTTATCATCGCAAAAAATATGTTACTAAAGGATTACTCCAATAATACTTTCTGAAAACAATCCAAGAACCATCAAAAAATATTATCTCTCTTCACTGGTACCCTCAATAAAAAAATGATTCTAATCCTATGTATTCATAGACTTCATGCATTTTTTTTCCTTCTTTGCTTTATGAAATCTGTGATAGCGTTAAAAGATTTAATCGAAAGAAAAAAAAAGAACTTTTTTTCACCCTGATTTCGATTATTGATCGGTTTCTCTCCGAATCATTAGTTTGCAGGTAGAAATAAATTTAACATTTTTTTTCGCACATTACTATACAAAGTATATTTTTCTTTATTAATGCGCCAAATCCTTTCTTCAGAAAGCGTAAGAAAGATATTGCGATCGAAGAATCGGAATTTCACTTTTCTTTTATTTTCTTAAAATCTCTTTTGGCGTTGTTAGTCTGGTGTTTTACTCGAAGAATTTCCCTTCGAAGCTTTGTTAGATTGCTTGTACATAAAACTGGAAATATCCACATGAATTTTTTATGCCTCTTTATTAGATAATAGTTTGGATATTGATTTTAGAGAAATAAGTTTTTTCACATGGAGTATGTAATGGCTTAAATATATCATCTAAATAGATAAAGTGTTAAAGTAATTCAAAATTTATCTAAAATAGAATTTATTTTACATGGTGATTTTAAGTAGAAACTCTCGTAGCATGAATATTAATTCAGACGTGTATTATAAAATTGATGCTATAAAATATTAATAGAAAATGCATGAGAAGTAAAATATGTTCAATAAAATTATTTATTTTCTTTTACCCATCCTTTATTCCATCATTTATTTAATCGGTTATCAGATTCTATCCTTTTTTTAATTATTCATCATCAGATTTCATCATTTATTTAATTATATGAAAATTTCATATCAATTTTCACTTTTATTTTTGCATCACATAATTTACCATTATGACAAACACTGAATTATCTTACATCATTAAAATATTTTTATATCATTACAAACTATTAATCATTTCAAGTAATAACACAATAAAATAATTTTGGAGATAAAATTGACCCAGAAAAAAATTAATATAATTTTAAGTTGTAAAAATGAGATAAATATTGTTTAGTTATTCTAGATACTTTTCTACGACTTGAAGTAAGAAGATGAAATTTTTGAGTTTAAAAAAAACTCTAAGCAGTTTAGTTCTTCAAAAAAACTCATTAAAACTTTAGCCACCAAATTTTTCAATACAAATTGGTTTTACTGATAAATTTACATTAAGTAATTTTAGTGCTTATTATTATGTTTTCAAATTTTTAAAGTTGTTAAAATATAGCTGTATTAAGAATTGATTTCATATGAACCTTAAATATTCTTTCAGAAGAATTTACTACTCACGAGTTTAGGGAGTAATTTAGCTATCGGAAGATGTAAGCTTAAGCTTAACTATCTAAGAATTCACCATACGAATTAACAACTGCATTTTACGTATCAAGGAAAGAAATGGACTTATAATCCTAATACAACACGCAAAAGGAAACATGATAATACAAGTATGATGAAATATTTATTAATTTTTAATGAACTTTAAAAACATGAAATTACTCTCCATTATTATTCTTAACCGTTGTTTTTTATCATACCAAAAGGTAAGTTTTCTGTTTTTTCCCCTTTTTAAGAATAAAAGTTGCTTTTCTTATATTATTAGAAATTTTAAACGTAATAAACTAATTTTGGATGTTTTAAATAATTTTATTATTAAATATTTATGTAGGAAAATTAAATGTTTCCGTATAATAGTTCATTCATTAAAATTATATGCAGGTAGATTATTCTAAAAACATTAAAAATAATAAAAATTTTAAATAAAAATAATAACGATTTAATTAAAAATAATAATAATGATAAAATTAAAGAGAACATCAGA
>JAPMOQ010048382.1:7969060-7984995 GCA_026543055.1 Argiope trifasciata
TGTGTGTGTGTGTGTGTGTGTGTGTGTGTGTGTGTGTGTGTGTGTGTGTGTGTGTGTGTGTGTGTGTGTACACATTTTATTTCAGCCATACCATGCCATGATTTCTTACACAAAAAATATTCGAATTTTCCAAATTTAGCTATGTTTGATGTCTTATTAAAATTTGGTTGTGTTCAATTGCGTTATAATCTCTTAATCTCAATAAATTATTATTGAGGATCGAACAGTTATATGCAAGGTTAGAAATTTAAATTTATAAAGAAGAAATTTCTCTCTTCAAATATACATTCTCTATACAATTAATTATATGGTTCTTTAGATAATACAAATTATAGACTTATCATTGCATTGAATAAAATCACTGGAATCGGAATTCACCAGCAGATGGCGCCATAATTATATTTAATTGCTTAAATTAAAAATGAGAAATCATTTTTGCTACAGCTCATGTCTATTAATATTATATTTTAGATGAAAAGAACGCGGATTCAGCATGAGCACTAGTTACTTCTCTAAGCATTATGTCTAAATTGCAAAAAAAAAAAGATCTGTACTGTTGAAGAATCCTCATGCATGAAGTGACTTCCTAAAGATTCAATATTTCCTTGTGCCTTGAACTAGATGTAACAGTAATTTCATGCAAATTTACAACTTCTTATTCTTTAAGGTAGGGAAGGAAACTGAATGTCGTCTTCTAGCATCAAAAATGCCGCTATCACAATCACTGAAGTCACCAGTCAAGTCAGTTGTTTCCCATGTAGTGAATATGCCGTGTTCCACTGCATAAAAACGCTTTCGGTGGATTTTGCTTTTTTATTCCTACGAATTCGGGCCAAACATAAGCACTACGTTACCTTTTTGTACTATTATTCCTTGTTACGAGGGGGATTGTCGTCACTTTGATATGGAGCATTCTATGGAGTTACTAAGCCAAATTCCACCTAAATGGGTAAATTTATACCTACCATCGTCGGATTTGGGCAGAGGTATACTCTCTCACCAAGCCTTGCCTCTTTAAAAAAATGATAGTATGTTATTGCTTTTCGACTATCTTTTATAATTCGGTTGTATTTTTTTTTATGAAAGGATAGTTGCGAGGTGAACAAAAGTCTTTTCCGTCTTAAGTAAAAGTAATCATGATATGGTTAGGAATTTTTTATTTAAACAACTGCAATAGTGTGGATACCTACACAAAATATTTATAAGCAAGATTCTCCATCTCCTCGCTTTGACTGTTAGTAAGACAGAACCTAAAACAGCATTTCATTCATGTAAGAATGATCTACTCTTATTTTCTATTAGCATGGTCTACAATTTCGACGAATGTCATCCTCTGCGATTTTTGTTCGTGAGGTTTCCTTTAGAACAGTAAATACCATTAAAATTCAATATTTTTGGCTAATCTGCAGGTCAGCATTCGGCGACATATTTTGATATTGCAGCGAGAGTGTACCATGAAATTGATGAAAATATGGTTCTGCAATTAGACCACATTGTTGAATATGAAGTGGGGCACATCGAACAGTTTTAATATTACGTTTTTACATTACTTAACATCTATAAATAATATTAAATGCTTCCATATGTATTACTGTGCCACCTGCGTTGAAAGTTAATATTATTTTTTGTTTAATAAGTATCAGTAACATTGTTTGGATTATCTATATTTAAAATTTTATCATGAGGAACATAATGTATTCTAGAGCCTTTTGAAATGAGAAACATTGCATGCTATACCTGTGCCTTAAATATGCGTTATTTTAAAAATCTTACTCTTATTCTAAGTGTTGTCACTTGAACATTTCTAATGCAGCTCAATTTTCTCAAATTTTGCAGATATCTATAACATATACTGTCTTGCAACACGTCAATATGCATAACTAAATTTTTAAATGTTCTTAAAGATACCTACGCGCATCTATGAGTGAAAAATTCTTAAGAAAGAAGAAACTAACAATTTTTTTCTCATAAAAATAATCCCGTAATGTATATGTACATTTCTGATTTCGCAAAAGTGTTTTAGAGACATTTAGTCCACATTTATTTATCCGTTGGGGCATAAACTAAATGGGGATAAAACTTCCATTGAAAAATGAGTCTGCTAAAAGGCACAATTGCTGGTTAGTTCTTGTATATTGTTAGTTAGGAGTACAGACTAATGATAGAATCCATAAACTTCATCTTGTGATTCTTGCCTGCTGACTATATGAGACTTTATTCTATTAGATCATAGTAGCAGAACACCTATTAGTTCTTACTAGTAGAACATTGCAAATATATGTTTGTTTACATTAAAATCGGCATTCAAAAAATAGATTATTTAGAATTTGTCCCTAAAATATGAAATTAAATAAATTGCAAATCAGTTTATTTGGTTCTTTTAGCACTTAGAAGGAAATTCATTACATTATTTATATTAATTATTTTATTGAGTTTTATACTTTTCAAGTTGACTTTATATTAAATATTGATACGAACAAAATTTAATATTCGTTTATATGATGCTCAGCACTTAGTTTTGTTAGACCTTAGTTGGAAATTCTTTACATTAATACAATTTCTTAATATTTTATTCAGTTTTATACCTTTCAATTTGACTTTATATTAAATATTAATGTGCACAAAATTTAATATATTTTTATAAGATATTTAGAACAGTTTTTTAGCACTTAGAAAGAAATTCTTTATATTAATTAAATTTTTAATTATTTTATTGAATTTTATACTATTTAAGTTGATTTTATATAAGATATATACACAATTTAATATTCGCTTATATGATTATTTTTCTAACCTCATACAGCTTTCCTTGCTGTACTCGACCGAAATTTTTCATGTATTCTTAAGCAACATGAAGAATTAACTGCTGCACAACTGAAATCTTTTTATTTCTTTCTAAAGAGAATGTAATAGAAATATTATAAAAAATAAGATTTTACTGTCTTAACATCGAAACATACCATCTCAATGTGTTAATAACAATCAATAATATATTATTAACTAAAGATCAGCCTTTATAAGCAAAATTTAAAATTAAATATGATTCATTTAATGAAAATATTTAGATTTTAAATCAATTCCAGTTGAAAATCTTCACATTTCTTACGAAATTAATAATAAAAATTCCTCGATGTAAAAATAAATGTATTTTGCTTTTTTTAACCAATTTTTATAACAGAAAAACGAAGAAAAACCGCAAGTCCAGGGACTATATAAATATGATGTTGTTGTTTCTGATCCCAAGTGGTACAGCTGCATTATACCACCTGCAGGAAAACAAAGACATCTAAAACATGTAAAAACAAAAAAAGATTCCTTAACAGTAAAATTTAAACATTTAAGAATGAGATTCGTGGAGGTTTGATCTGTATAGCATCAAGGATATTCTACATGGCCATGTCTTCTGGCCATGTCGGAATGTTAAGGATTCAGTGTGTTCGCTCATTAAAAACGAGAACTGTTTGCTGTTTCCTCTAAATTTCCAGACACTGGCACCAACCAGAACTTATACCAAAGTACAACGGTTGTGCATATGGGTTCCTGCAGAATTGATTTCATCTTTTTGATAGAGGAGATTTCAGAATAAATTAGTATTGGGTTACAAATATATATGCCAGCTGAGGTTGTCTTATCTAACTTATCGGCTATCTCATTACCATTTAAACAAACATTTCAGGGGACTCGCTGAAAATTTGCAGTGTTCTGCAGAGAGCCTGGCAATAAGGTCTTAGATATTCATGGTAGTCTTGTCCCCCACTTTCTCCAATGAGAAAGGTATATGCACATGCCTCGTTGGCTTGATTTCAAAACTAAGTACATCAAAAATATTTTTTTAGTTCAACATTGCTAGATGATTAAATTGTCCACGTGAACCCCCCATGTCCCTATTATCTGAGTTTCTGGGTTAGAGTTTTTGTTCGGGCATGACTTTTCTTGCGTCGTAACGGTCTACGAAAGTGATCCCCTGTAAAAGGGGGGGGAGTGAAATCGAGTGTGTGAATGTCATCTTCATACGTGCTAAAAGTCAGACTTCTGCACTGGGAGGCACAGGGGTTTTTAGTTACTGCATTCCCTTTCCTTGGTAAAGCGGATACGACATCATCATCAAATATTACATTCGACTTAACGAAAATTTAAAAATAAACTTTTTAAATTTCACAAATAAATCTCATTTTTATCAAAATATCTGGTAACAAGGCTTAGAAATCATATCCAAGTTATATAAGATAAAACGTAGGATGAGAAAATCGTCTTTTTTTATTACTATTAAGCCAAAAAGCTTGAATTATAAGACGAATTTCAAATTGAGAAGATATTATGATTTAGAGATTAATAGAATATAAACTGATTGAGTAAATTTCTCTTCTGGCAAAAATAATTCTAAGTGCTTCTACGTTAGAGATAATTTATCAGCTTCCTACAGTTATAAATAAAACTATCATCTGAATTTGTATGAATAAAATTATATTTTCCTATTCATACGCAGAATTTTTTCTAATCAAGTACAGAAGCAGTAAAGTGAAAAGAAGACTAAGTCATCATCAACCTGATATTTAATGCATTTATGACTGGGGTATGTAATACGAACTAAAAAAACCGCTCACATGAAAACTATTCTCGGATGAGGCACATTTCCAGACAAACCTATTTGCGCTCCTGCCCAGAAGTTATTCAAAATATCTTAGTTTTTAAAAAAATGCCGTAAATCCGAAAGCACAATGCATGGATTCTAGAATACAAATGTGAATTTGCTACACTTAGCACAATTCAATATATATTAATTAATATTAAGAAATAAGATTTTTTTTGCTGAAACATTGATTTTAAATTTTAAAAAATACTAAAATTGAATTTTGTAAGAGTTTGAAATTTTATTTCTATGTACTACGATTCTGTTGGTTTGCGTAAAGTATCTGCAAATGTAATAAGAAAATAGTTTTAACAGTTTTTTTTTAAAGTATTCCTTTTTATTCAATATTTCGCTTCGGGTTATATAATATTTTAATGAGAGGTTCTTTATAATTTTAATTTTTAAAAATGAAAAAAAAAATCAAATTTAATGCGCGTGCTAAAATTATTACAATAATTCAAATTCAAATATAGGCAACCTGGGGTGATATTCATTACAGATGAAATTCATTGGAGGTCGAAATTAAATATCGATTTAAATAATTAAAATAAACTTTTCTATAAAACAACATAAAACAATTTTTGTGAGAGTATGAAAGCTTTTGCTTAAATGAATAAATCATGAAATAAAATTTCATTAGTTTTTCAGTTACAAAATGCATTCCTAAAATACGCTTTATTATTATTCATTATTTTTTAATTTGTTTTTCTGAGTTCTTGATTTTCTAAATATCATAAAGAGACCAAATTACTGTACTTGGTTGCTGAAATCGATTTCATCAGTTGCAGAAAGCTTTATTTTGCATAAAATCTTACAACTTAAGAAAATTTCTGGTCACTTAACATATTTTAGGAAAAATATATTTCAGTTGGAAAGCTAAGGACTGAACAAAACTATTCAGCTTCAGCAAATTTTTCCTATATTCTGTTGAAGTTATATCCAGGATTTTCATTTCGAAAGATTTGCTCAAAAAGCTGTACGAGAATGCCTGAGAAATATAGTTCCATGATCCCGAAGAAATCAGAAAATTCGATCCAGAAACCAACTCTATTCAACAAACATGTCACTTTTTCTTGTTAAAAGCATAAATATTTTTTTCGATCTTGAAAAAACATGTTTGACAGTATCAAAAGAAAACATTCTGCCGTTTTAAGATACGGCAATTCGGCAACACATACCAATTGAAAGTTTCCGAATCACTAACATGTTATTGAGGAATAAAAGAACCGCATAAAAAAATTACGAATTTCAGAAGGAAATATATTTTAGCACCACCAATTTGTACTTGAATTTCCTTTTTCAATAAGATTGATTTTTATATTAAATTTGTCCTATTGAGTGTAAAATATGTGGTGATTAATGAATTTCCAAATCTTATTTCGTATACGATTTTAAATTAACTAATAATAATTAATAACTGTTAAACTTAACTTAAAAATTTAGTGGTATAATATATAATTCAAAATAATTTTTTGTACATTTTCTCTTTAATTTTTTTTAAATACATTTTATATAAAATTTCAGGTAATATATTTGAAATATGTTTTCCTGAAAACTCTTATGATCCACGAAACAGAACCTATTTCCTATGTTTATAGTAAATAAATGTCACCAAATGCATATAAATAATCACTGTCTTTTTCATATTTTGCTGCTATAACAACTGTACAGATGTAACATCAATGTTATTATAACAATTTCATAGTTGTAGTTTCAATTGTCACAATAATAGCATCAAGATTTGTTGTAACCATTGTACAGTAGTAACATCTATTGTTGCAGAAATAGCATCAATGTTTATGGTAATAATTAGGCAGCAGTGATATCAAAGTTGTTGTAACAATTTCAGTAATAACTCCAATTGATACATTTAAAACAACAATGCTGTTATAGCAATTGCAAAAGTAACTCCAAGTGTTAAAGTTAAAATATCAATGTTCTTGTAAGAACTGTGCAATAATAACGTCGATATATTGTTTTATTGATAACAATATGGTAATAACAACAGTAACAATTTGGTAATAACATTATTGTTATAAATACGCAGTAGTAATATCAAAGTATATATATAGTAGGAAAAAGTTAGTAATGACATCAATATTATTGCTTAACTAAATGAAAAAAATAATGTTGAATTGATAGATGTATCCTGTTTTCGGAAACAATGTAAAAACATAGTATAGTACATTAGAAATACATTACAATTCAGTAAATATAGAAATAATGTATTAGTTTCAATTTGGCGCATACTATTTTTAAAGATTTCACTCAGATAAGCCAAATTTACCTTTCACTTTCATTGGAAAAGTGATTCTTATAAGGATGTATGTACGAATATATGTGTTGAAAAATAATAATATTATTTCGTGTAGCATAAGTCTAAATCATTTTGCTGTATTTTGTTATTCCAATATTCAGCACTTAAAGGCTTTTAAAGGAGATCGCATTTTCAAAGAAAAACTTTACATGTGAGGTCCTGAACAATTTGTGTTTCATTTGCAAACATCAAGCATTTTATTTTTGTTTTTATACTTCATAACGATCTTAATCGATAATCTAAAAATTTACACCAGACTGTTGCAAAATTCCGGCATCTTTTCAAACAAGTAAAAATCATTGTTCGTGATTTTATATAATCCGGTCTTTTATTACTAATATTAATTATCAAGTTTTTCTTTCGCTCATCGTTTACAAATCCTTTTTAAATCTAGTTAATTTTAATGTGGACTAAAAATTATAATGAAATCTAAATATTTATAAAGAAAATTCTCTATGAATTTAAATAAATATATTTCAACTGGAAACCACCGTTTGTCAGCGTACAATTTTGTATCAGTTGCTTGGCTTTATATGAAGAATAACTATTTTATTTAATACCTAACTCTCAAAATATTCCGTCTGAAAGGTTTCTTAAAAGCAAATATTTGCTCACTTCAGAATTCAAAGGAATATTCTACCCTGAAAAACTGCCCACTCCTTTTATGTTTGCAAATATAAAGCAGATCTGCTCTTAAAAGAAAATAGATTCACAAAATCGGGTCTCGAAGTAAAATAAATAATCCCCGTTTACGTACTGACCAAAACCCACCTGATCCTTAACGTTATAGAATTAAGACAATGTCCCGACTTTGAGAAAAAAAATTATTCAAAATTCAAGGTTTGAAATATTATTTTTCACTTTCTTTTTCCAGAACTTAAAAATAGTTTTTTTACTAAATTTTTCTTTTGCCTTTTTATACTTAAGATTATTCCAGTTTATATGCCTTGCAATACTAGAAGGTCTTAATATTTTTTCAAACATTTTTCTAGCACTTCAAACATTATAAAGACAATCCATAATCTTAAATTATATGTAAACCTATAACTGTTTACACCGAACCACTCGAAGACCCGGGAAAATCTGAATGACCGGAACGCTTCAACAGCAACACAGAAAGAGCTGTGGTTGAATTCTAAATACCATCACCGGCCACGATACAGCCCTTCCCTTGGGTATTACGTCCTGTTGTCGACAAAAGGTAGCCAACCACTACCAATTTCTGTACCCACCAGGATGGTGAGATTAAACCACTCTACCGGAAGCATACAGGACTTGACTGCTGATTACTAAGCAGATGTATGCTCAGACATTCTTTCGGAGTTTTCAGAGAAACAATGTTGTTCCCAAAAATTATCTGAGTGAATGTTTTTCTAACGTACGGGTACAAAGTAAGTAATACCCTACCATACTTAACTATATTTGCTAAATTCATGTAACTTTATTAATAAATATAAATTATTATTTATTCATTTTTAATCCACACAAAAAAAATTATGTCATAATCATATTCTTACTTAAATATAGAGTATTCAATCAATTTATCTATAAATTCAGAGCTATGAAAAATGTAAGTCATATTAATAAAAGGAATGGAGAACATAAATTAATTTAAAAAATTGCAGAAAATATCTTCAGAGTTAAAAATATCCAGAAAAGATCTTCAGAATTAAAAGGAGTTGCAGAAATAATCTTCAAGTTTAAAAATAGTGCAAAAAAGATCTGGTTTAAAAAAATTGAAGAAAAGATCTTCAATGGATCTATTTAAAATGGATCGTTTGTGTAAATAATTTACATAATTACCGTCAATGTTTATGACATTTTACAAAATTTTAAATTATTTGTTAAACTTATGGACATTGATGAACATTTTTCTCTCCTCTAGAAGCTAGGAAAAATATCAAAAATTTTAACTAATATAAAAGACATAAACATATATTGGTCATTAGATGTCTGTTTGTGGACGATATATATTATTCATTAAAAAGTAAATAGTTTACAACTGCCTTTGCCGTTTTTCTAAATTAAACAATAAAAAGGAAGCAGGAAGTTGTCTTATTATAAACCTTGATGCATAGAATGAGAGGGATAAACCGGATTTCAATGACTTAAGGTGAACAAGTCTGCCCTTTCTATAGAGCTGTTATGTTTCCTGCTTAAATTATGTGTCCTCATTATGTCTTGAATAGAGCCTAAAGGGATCGATTGAGCTTCATCATCGATAAATAGAGGAGAGAATTCCGAGCTCTTGTAACTTAAGACCCCTCGAAACTGATTTCCCAAAACAGCTTTTCATACCGAAGGAATCGTTCCTTTGGGTACTTTAGTCACAATTTTCGGGTCGTTCTTCTCGACGACTCTGAAAAAACAAATGGAATAACAATAAAAATATGTCCCCGAAACCACATTATTTTTAAAATGGCGTTGGTTTTCTTTTTGTCAACGTATTTCAGAGAGACAAGTGAAAAAAATCTTGGGATTTGTTTCAGTCGTGCGAAATTTTATGAATAGAAAATGTCAAGAGTAAAGCCATATTTCTTAAGTTCAAGTCTCGGCAGATTTCACATATTTATATGATTTGTGGCTACGTTCGAAGTGACATAAATTTTTATTTTAAAACTTCAAACAGAATTATTTTAAACTCTTGTAACTCTTTTCATTTCAAGAAAGACATACGATTAAATTATCAAAATCATTAAGATAAAAAAATTTTTGACCGTATTGTATTCAGAGAATTTTTTAATAACATTGTATTGAAAAATAAATAAATACCGGAACTCCGTTTGAAATACCAGATAAAATCAATATTAGATTTTAATAATTAAAATAATTAAATTAATAAGTGGAATATTTGTAAAGAAATTTGATTCTTTACAACATATCACTATAAGAAAATCTGAAGATTTTTTTTAATTAAACATATTTAATATAGATTTTAAATAATAGCAAAAAACATCGATTCAACCCAGTATAAATTAGAAATTTACTATGCAAATATTTAAAAAAAAACTTTTGCATTAAATTTCATTCCAACATTAATCCAACCTTCATTTTCTAATATTTTTGGAAATTTATATACACTTGACAAAAGATTTTTCAAATAAAATTTGAATGCGATTTACTTGATCTTAAAACGTATTTTAACGCTCAACATTAAGAAAATATTTTAACGTTTTTTTTAATATCCAAACAATCATTTTTATTGTTATTGTTATAACTTCTAACATGAATCCTATAATGTAAGATTTTAAGTTTACGTAATTTTATCTTAATAAGCAATGAACCTAAAACAAAACTTTGGTTGTATGAGAACGAAATAAGATATGAAAAAAAGAAAAGTAGAATAAATTTGGATTTTCTGGTTAAAGAAAAAAAAATACAGATTTTGAACTAATAAAAGATATTAAGGTATTCTTCAATTTCTGTTTTATAATATGACAAATTTAAACAAATTAATGTTGTTTTATGAATTTTATATTTACATTCTTTTTCAGATTATGAATAATATGAATTGAATAACAAGAAATGCCAAATGAGATAGAAGATTGAAGTTAAACATATTGGATATCAATACAATATAATTTATAAATATATGAAATTTTCATCAAGAAATTCGTAATTTGGAATCTAGCATTACTAGTAACTTTAGCAGTTTTCCTTAAACCTTGCGATATGATACCACAATTTAAGTCTCTTCTCAAACCATAGCAATTTCAATCGCGAGAAAGTTCATTCACAAACACCTAATTTTCAATAAAATGTAAATATTAAAAAAATTATAAAAAATTTATTTTAATAATTTTACTTAAAATTATTAAAAGATTTTTTTTTTTTTTTTTTTGCTTTTTAGTAATTTAAGAAAATTACAGAATCCTGAAAAATAACGCCTAACAATTGCTGAGAAAATGAAACGAGGAATTGACAATGACAAAGTTTCAAAATTATTGCCGCTAAAGAATAGCAAGAGACAAACAGTAATCTGGCGTGTGCGCAATAGAAAACAGCAAGTAACTTTGTAACAATAGTATATTTTCTTAGAAATTGCTTTACATTACCACAATTTACATCTCTTTCCAAAATATAGATATTTCGCTCTTGTGAAATCTCATTCATAAATACTGATTTTCAATTATATGTAATAGAAAAAAGATAAACGAATAAAATAAAAGCTTATTGTCTTTGAATCTTCAATTTTCCTAATATTTTTGTGCTTTTTCAGTGATTTAAGAAAATTACTCAGTATGGAAAAATACTACATAAAAGACGTTCGGTAAATAAATAAAGAAATTTAATCTGAAAGTCTCAAAATTATTGCCGCTAAAGAATTGCAATAGATAGACAACAATCTGTCGATATTAAAACAACTTAACGACTATAAATCTGATGAATCTAAAAAAATTATTCAATACAGAAAAATACTAAATCCAAAAGGTTATTGTAAAAATTCCTGCATTTAAAAGGAAAAGGAGAAGATAAATATATTACTTTAAGATAAAGAAAAGGATCGCAGAAAACTTCTATCATTTTTTTTTTCAAATAAGAGTTGAAAACATATATGATTAGAAGGAAATGGCATAATTTAATTACAATATTTAAGCTCTGTAAAAATTTCCAATCTAAGATAGACTTTTGGAAATGTGAATTAAATTTTAGCCATATAATATACAGCCGTTGAGCGAACATTTTCAAAATGAATATTAGTTAATACTCAAATGATAAAAATATAACTTTATATTAAGAACTTGATGTTGTTGTCATGTCTGTATTACCATAGAAAGGGGGTGCAGTAGCTTCTGAAGGCAAAGACACCTAAACATCAAAGGGCATCAGTTTAATTTCTAGCTCATATAAAGATGGCACAAAAACTTATTCCCACAAGTCATTTTTACAGGTACTCATCACTTGAAGAGTCACTGCCCTTATACCAGGATGCCTTCATTTTATTTAAAATTATTTGTTTATTAACATAAAATTGCCACAATTTTAAAAGTCATTTAAAGAAAGGCAAAAAAAAATTATAAATCAGATAAAAATTAAAGAGTTCACATTAAATAAAATATCTTCAACAATATAAAATGTTACTATTTGAAATAAATTAGAAGTTTATTTTAGAGTTTCTATAATATGACCTTTGACTAATAAGCGCATTCGCTGCTGATATTTAAAACCAAATTCATAGATGGGTTTCAGATATTTTCTTGAAATATCAGATCTATTATTGCTTTCCATTGTACATAATAATCGAAAACAAGGAAATAATAGCTTATGGAGGTTTGAAAAATGTTACACCAAACAAAAAGGGGTTCATATTTTCAAAAACTCACAAAAAAAAAGGATTTGATTTTACACTAAAAAATATTACGAATATAATTAGCAATACAATTTTTTAAGAAAAATTCTTACTCTCACATTTAATAGCAAAGTCGAACTCTACATTACGTTTCACAAACAGTTACAGAATTTTGAAAAAGAGCGAAAAGAAAAGCCTTAAATAAATTCTAGAAATATTTTTAAATTTAAACGCCTCTTTTGCAATTGATGATCTTCATTCTTTGATTTATTTTATTCTAGGAATCTCCACTTTCTCTCAAAAAGCACGTAAGTAAGTACAGACCAAATGGAATACAGAAGAAGGGAAAAAAAGAGAAACACCACGAAAATTTAATTTTCATGCAAAAAAGAGCTGTAGCATAGGTCGTAAAAACTAACCAGAGGTTGAACATGAAAGAAGACGCAATTTATTATCGGGAGCAGCAATAAAAAGGGAAAAAAATCCTAATAAAACATGAGGGCAGCAGAATAAGAAACGCATCATTAAATTTCCTCAGTGCCACAGATAAGGGAGGATACGGCTTTTAAAGAAGTTCAGGGTTTTCTTTCCGTTAAAAATCAAACTTCTTTTCAGGAAAGCGTGAGACTTTATCTAGAGTTATTGCCCCTCAGTTTCAAAATTATTGAATAAATGAGATTGTTTCGCAGTACTTCGTCAATGGAAAAGGAAACCCATGAATTACATTTATGGATATGACTTCTTTGGGAGTATGAAGAAAAGAAGGTCTTCAGGAAATGAAAAAATTCAACTTTTCTTTTTCTTATTTTTTAACTAAGAATTCCAAAAATGTAGGATTGTGTTTTCGTAGAGCACGGCTTAAGATGTTTCTAAAGGACGTGGAGTTGCATTGCTCACACTTATTTTGTTTTCATTCCTTTAAGTTATTGCTGAGCCTTTTTGAATCAGAGTTGCACATTTTTTACCTCAAGTGTGTAAAATTGTTCATGCATAATGTTTAAGAAAGTAAACTGTCCATAAATGGAAAAAAAAATATTATTTAGAAACAAAAATCAATTAGTCTACAAAAAATATACAATGATAACTTTCTTTTATATCTGTGCTTATCAGGTGTTTTTAAATTTGTGAAAAAAGATAACCTTAAACTGGCTACTCCGTCCTGTCGTAATGCACTCGGAAAAATATGTATGATCAAATCGCCACAACAGCAACACTGGCGAAAATTGTAATTGAGTCCTAAGGGCCATCGCCGAACACGGTACAAGATTCCCTTGGGAAGTGCGTCCCGTCATTAGTCGACCCTTCACCTTTTCCTGTACCCACCAAGTTGGCTAGAACCAACCACCATGCCGAATGGGTCTCAATTTAATTTTTTGAGGTCTCTAACCCCAAGTGGGAAGGTATAGAAAGACAAGATCATCTTCATGTATTTTGCACCATTAAGTATTTGAGACAAAATGGTTCGAGGTGACCCCTAGCGTAGAATGAAAAAAAAAAGGAATTATCAGCTGAATTTTTATTAAAAAATTATTCGTTATATTTAATAAATAAAATTTTTATATTTATATTATTACTTTATTTATTGCATTTATTCAAACGTTTATAAAGGTATATACAAAAATATATATAATTTCACATTTCAGCCTTTTATTCGAAACAAAATATCTTGATATCCTTAATGAATTTTTTACTGATTTTAATTTCAGATCAAATAACTAATATTGCTTATGCTTCTTTCAATTGTATTTTTTCACCCTAACTGTAATTTAAAATTTCATTTTTAATCAGTATCTTTGCAGTTTAGTTTTTTCAATAATTGTTCAGCTCAATTCCACATTGTTACAGATTTTCAGACTAGCAAAATCTACTTACAAATCTTATTCCTATCTCAGTGCCTTTGGGCAAAGCAAATGTAACTAATGTGCAATATAAATTAAGATTTACATTATAAGGAGAAGAAAAAAATGATTAAATATTAAGTTTCAGCTTTAATTTTAAGTGTATATTTTTAAAAGGAAATTTAAATAATTAATATTGTAGTGGTTATATTACTCTACTACTTTCTCTTTTGATACAACACAAAAAAAATTGTGTAACATTATTAATATCAAGGTATATTTCCTAAGATTTTTCTTGGGTGTCGTTATTAGATGGTTTCCTAGTGAGTGTCGTGTATTTTCGTGCTCTTGTTTGTTTTGACTTTTGGAAAATAATTAAAAACTCCTGAAACTTCGATTATTTTAATCTGCCGCACAATGAAACTATAGTGAGTTTTGTCCCTCCACAATATTTTTCATTTAGAAAAAATAAAATTATAAGGCCAGCTGATGTCATGTCTTGCATTTTTACAGTAGTTACGCGAGGAAAATATCGAAATAACAGTAAGCTGAATATGTTTGTAGCACATCTGAAATATATTTTTGGTAATCGTTTTTTTTTTATTGTTGCAAATACGGAAGAGACACGCTTACTCAGTCAAGGACTAAAACCCAAGGCAGCTGTTATTCAGCACATTTCCAATTTATTGCAGATCTCAAGAGCAGCAAAATCACCTCACAAGTGTTATTGCTCCCAGGGGTACTATATGCTGACCGTCGGACATCGATTCGATTTTGCTACAGGCTTCTAAATTTATCACACATATAGAAACGAATTATTTTTTTAATGTACGTGTATTTTGTAATAGAGTATATACTACAGATATAAAAACATTTCGAGTCAGAGAAAACTCAATTTCATAATTGGTTGAAAGACTTTTATTCACCATTGAAACTTACCATAAAACTAATAAGCAATTGAGTCTCTCAAAACGTTCTTGAAACTCACAATGTCTTGAAACAACACTTATTTATATTTCCTTTGAGAATAAAAATTACTTAATTAATAAATAGTATATTAATACTTAAGAAAAATGCATAAACGCATGAGAAATTATTATAAAAGTCAAATAATATGAAAAAAAGGTTATGGTTATTCATATCCCAGTATTAAATATGTTCTTTCAGATACGGAGAATATCATTTATGATTGCTAATGTGCCAATATTAACAACAGATTTAGTGACTAATCATATAAAGTGATGAATTTATTCATCCATTAAAGAATCAATAATTTAGTCAGTTTATATAGCAAAATGGTTATAATTGATAATTTTCGTTCCTATTTATTATTTTGTATCAAAATTTTAAATTAGTGGCTATACAAAACTTATTAATTATGAAGAATATAATCAATAATAAAGAGTGATAAAAAGTATAATCTACATGTATATCATTACAAATTATAACAAAGAAAAAAGAAAACCTTGTGCATAGTTACATCTCTAAAATTTTCTCTTTGAATGTTCATTATTTGTAGTGTCTTTTTATCGAAAAAATTAGTAGTTAGTTTTATTTTACAACTTAAAGGCTTTTAACGCATTCAATAAAAGTTTGAAAAATCTGAAAACCATGCAGAATATGCTCATGCGTTTGAATAGTATCATTAGGGATGTGCTTTTTAAACAAATAATTTGCGAATATAAAGCTTCCTTCAATAGAAACTACTTAAAAAGTAGTAAATAATTCAAATCAGTTCATCAATAGAAACTATTTATAAAATAGAAAACTAATAACAACATTTAACATAGAATAAGATGGAAAAAATTTTTACAAGCAGAAATTGAAAAAAATTTTCTTCTACGCAATATTGGAATATAT
>JAPMOQ010048382.1:7985395-8010731 GCA_026543055.1 Argiope trifasciata
TGTGTGGTGTGTGTGTGTGTGTGTGTGTGTGTGTGTGTGTGTGTGTGTGTGTGTGTGTGTGTGTGTGTGTGTGTGTGTGTGTTGGATCATGTGATACACAAATAATACATTTAAAGAATAACATACATACATACGAAAGAAATAAAAGGACTCAACCAAATTTTAGACTTTTGAATGGCGCGTAGTGGCATAGATTCACATACTGAGATGCTTGTATATTCAGATAATTCATTTAAAAAATAATCTGATTCCTTCAAAAAATGGTAGAACAAGAATTAGAATTTACGAAGAAAGTTACACACCCTTCCGATGTAACACATCTAATTCCTTATAATGACAGTGAAAGTGTTTGACAAGAGCCCAATAAATATCTGGTAACCGAAGACAAATGTACATCGAGGCACCTTTGTGTATATAAAACTTGCCATATTCTTTGCTGAACATATCTGAAAATAAATTCAACGGCACGACCATAAGTAGTTCAGAACAATAGAGCGTCCTCAAGAGATTCAAATCAATTGTCCCTAGATTTCATGGAACTCTCAATCATGTATCAAAATATTATCTATCAAATCGTTTTAATTGTTATTATTTGCTCGTTCCGCCCTTCCTATGCATTAATTTATGGTCAATTGTAAGCGTAATCAACTTCATATCATATGTTATGTGACAAATATTATACATTTTCTACTGGGAGAGATGTATATACACACTGAACATCAAAATATCAATACATGCAGATGATATTATTATCTGTGGTGGCTCTAGTCTATGAATCGCCAATCTAAGAGTGAAAATGAGAGGAATTTTTGACTGCTTAGTTATTGTATCGTCAATGAAGTATTACTTTTATTTTCTCACGCACTTATATTGGTACTATTTGAGTTTATGTTTTATCAATAAAAATTATGTTTTTTATAAGCGGAGTTCATTCTTTACTGATATTATTTAAACTCCGGGTTGAGTAAATGGATTGAACCACATTCTCAATTGATATAAATACCAACCGTTTTGCAATATGATTTTACAAAAAAAGTTTCACAAATGAAACATTGATGAATGTGGTATCAAATGTCTATTATTTTAATGTAATTAATTGGAAGATAACGTTTACATCAACTCTAATCACTTTTTAAATAACTTTAAAAAGCTTTATTTTCAAAGGAAATAACCAATATCTTATGAAGATTTGAAAGTACAGATATTACATGTATGGAATATTTTGAAGGCATTGCGTAAAAATGTTGTTTTATGAAAAAAAGAAATCGAATACATTCTGACTTAGATTAATTTAAATACTATGTTCCTTGTACTGAATTACAATTAAGTTCTTCAAGGGGATCATTTCCAAACAACACAATTTTATTTTGAGTTATTTCCTAGTAATTTATTAATCTAAAATATTATAATGGCATCTGAGTGGCACTCCAACCTTTCAAATTTGCTAAAATAATGTGTTTGCCAAAATACGTTTTTTAAAGCTAATTTCTTTCAAGAGATCCATGACATCATATACAAACATAACTCTTCAGGGTGCCAGGCTTCAAGTTCAATGTATTCAGTACCTTAAAGCTTCATTACAGGTATGCACATTCCACAGTGTACAGGATTTATGAAAATTACAAATAAAATGTAAGACTACAAAAATGTCATAATTTTCGCTTAGTGTACGCCATGAAGTAAAAAGTTGCACGATATTCTTTTTAACAAATAGTAAAAAATTTGATTGATGCTTTGTTACTTATCATAAATGAGGGTAAAACTTTTTTATTGGCATTCCTTGTTCCTTGTATAAGAAATTATTTAAAAAAACTTCTCTTCTTAATCATTAATATGCTATTATAAAACACATTATTTTAAAAGGCAAGCTTCTTGGTCACAATCTCTAGCTAAATAAACAAAAAAAACTATGTTTCTTAAACAAGGGTACTTTTACTGACCTTAGACTTCTGAGAAGCTGAATTTCATTTTATATACTCAAAGTGAAATTTCATAGCCACCATGTGGTTTACGAAAACACGACAAACAAACACGGTTCATGAAATATGCAAAACTCTCTAGAAGGACAAAGAGAAAAATTGTTGTGGAAGCTCGGATTTTTCTCCTTGAATATTTCGCAATGAGACTCTAAGTGACTTTTCCCAGTGTTTCAGATAATAGAATAATGTCAAATTAAGTTACAGGGTCTTTCTAGAGGATTTTATGCCTGGTTTATTATTAAATAAAAACTGTCGCCAAACTAAGTAAAACAAATTTTGGGAATGAAAAATACAGAAAAGAAAGAAAACTATAAGCACTTTTCAAGCACTGTAAAAATGAACAAAAATTATTTAGTATGGTAGTATTTTTTGAAGCTTTCAATTGAAAAGATAGTGCTATAAAGTGAATATATTCATGTAAAATCAAAGTAAATTGAAGCTCAGGAAAGTTGTACAGTAATTTTCGCTGTAATTAAAACAAATCATGAAGTTTCAAATATTTTTCTAATCTAGTTTTAACAGAAGATTTCAACTGAAAGAATTGTTTAACTGTGTAATGATTAAATTTTGAATCTTTAAAATACCTAATAATACCTTATAAATAACCTAATATTATGCCCGGTTTTCACTCGGCCAGTTATATGACAGCAAGTAAGCAGATCATTTGTGGAAAAAGACTGATTTGTGGTGCCTACTTCCCGTCTTATAACTGTCCGAGTGTAAATCCGACGTTACTTTAGAATATTTTTGAAATCGATAAATCATATCAATAAATCAAAAATCCTAATTACATCGCTCTCTTTCCTTTTCTTTCGTATAAAAATAATTTAATGATATGCGTTGTTTCAATTTGATTGTTCTATTCAGTGTATTTATAATATATTCTATTCTGTGTATTTATATTACAACTGTTAAATGATGAAACCTAGTTTACTTACATATCTCTACATATATTATGTAATTTTCAAATACTTATAGTTTATTTTGATGAATCAAATAATTTACAATATTTGAAAAATCATTGACAACAAAATATAACTGTTTGCTTTTTAAATACCTTGGAGTTCTTTGATTTAGTTTATCTTCCTTTTGCACTTAGTGTATATTGGTGGGTGATTCTCTAAAAAGAGAATTTATATAGTCTGTGATGGGAAAACCTTGTTGGTAGGGAGTTGCATTCGGATCCTTTGGGTAGTTCCTTGTGAATTTGATCACCACCTGTCAAAGACTCCCCGTGCATGTGGTGTATGGTGCACGTATAAATCTATCTTGGCCACAAAGTCTTCCATGTCGAGACAATATCACAAAGTCCTTCATGTCGAGAGTATATCTCCGTCATACTTGTTTATTTTATTTTATTAGGTAATTAAGAATTTGGTTCAGAGGATTTTACGATTCATGTATAAATTACGATTTAAGAGTGAGTGTATGAAATGCATGAATGGAGTTCCCCCAATAAAAAGGGTTGTGATTCATAAGTAGCTAGGGACGTATTTTTAGTTGGCGCTACTGAAACAAGAGACACTTTCTCTTAAAATAGATGATTTTGTCAGTGGACTTTTCTATGAGAAGTGTCATAAGAAACAACAACAGATAGTATAGTCTTCTCCATCAATAGCATTTTACAGTCTTTTCTTGACTTATAGTATTTTCTCCATCATACGTGCTTATTTCATTTTATTAAGTAATTCGGAGTTTTATCTGTGCGTTAAAAATATAATTTTCAGAATTTTTCGAAATATTTTTTACTGATAGTAGCAAAACAGATAAATATTTGCTAATAAAAATTGTTCAAGCGCAATCTAATTTTAAAAAGAATAAATGATTTCAATTACTTCAATTAAATTATTAATTTTAATTAAATAATTAATAATTTTGTACATCGCTAGACAACATAATTTTATGTAAGTATAAATTAAAATCACTGACTTTTACTTTCACTCTATCATATTTGAACTATAACTGTTCAGCAAATTTAATAAAGACATTGAGGTTTCTCCAAAATATTTCTTAGCTACATTTTTTTTCAAAATGTAACTAAAATAATGTTGTTATTAACAGTGATAAAAATATTATTCAGTTAATCATTTTAGGAAACTATAAGCTAAAATAAAAGAACTAAAAAATATCAAAATTTTCATACATTAGCATATGATTTTTTAACGAAGATGGAAAAAAGGAATTGTGACTGCATTTACGAGATTAAATCCACATATAAAAAGTCCAAGAAAACTCCTAATTAATTGTATTAACACCAATGATTTCTTAACTCAAGATACAAAAAAAGGTCAATTATATTTTCCGACTGATGAAAAGAAAGAACACAAAATATCACTGATTAAAAATCATGGTTAATTACTCCATTGATTACACAATGCATTAAAGTCCTAATAAAATGGAAAGCTTGAAAAAGGTCACAAAAAAATCGAAACACTCCAAATGCTAAATTACGGAGAAAAAAAAACATAATTCACCGACATATGCTTTAACTACAACTTTTAAAGAGTTCGAATAAAAAAAGTTAGTTTTTTTCTAAATTATAAAAAAGAAATGAGATTCACATTCGTGGCTTTTTCATTTATTTGATTAAAAAAACAGACTTTAATTGGAAGACATTTTTTCTTTCCTTAAAAGAAAAATGCTATTTAAAAAATAAAACATTTGACTGTTATGTTAAACACACAATAAATATTTCTGCTAAAATAAAAGATAAATAGTTTTATCGTTAATGGCAAAGTTCTTTAATTATATACATTAAGAACACAACGCCTGGAGTAAATAAAAATAAATGGTTCTTACTTAAATTTAAGTAGAATTAAATATTTTTTAATATTATTTCGTTCTTTTTTTTTATGTAATTTTTTCAATTTCTAATAAACATACGAAGAAAAGAAATAATCGAGGTTATTTTCTATTACTTTTTAAGTAATTCTTGAGGTTAGTAAATTTTTAATATCCGGAGCATTCAGTATAAAGTTCTTTTAAATAAAAATTTTGATTGCAGTTGTTATGTTTTAATGAACAGATATGTTTCTGGATTTAATAAATTCATTTCCTGGAAGTCATGAGGGCTTTTTTTAGCTGAAGGAGTTTTTTGTACGATTGCCTTTTTTCATTTTAAATTTTCAGTGTAAATGATCTTTAAAAAATTTCTAATAACTGTGAGTTATAATTCGTAAGTCAGAGTATCATGATGCTGTAAATTACTATAGTAAGTTATACAAAATAAAAGAACAAAAAGTTCAAAGAGTTTCTTAAACCTAACTTGCATTGAAGTTAAACCTTTTTCTACTGGGTTTGTATAGTGATTCAAAACGTAACATTGCATCAATGTTGACATCGTATAAATAGTTATCTGACATTCTTTTTTCAAATAAAAATGTTTCCAGATTATTGGATCAAATAACATAGGTTACTTTGCCTTTAAACAATAAGGATTTTTGCCAATGATCGCTTCACGGCATTTTTTAAATAAATAGCAAAACAAAGAAATCAATCTAATCCACACACTTTAAACTCTGGACTGGATTCTTCAATTATTTTTTTAGATAAAAGTTGATGAAAAAACTCATGATCTTATATCTATCAATGTTTATATACCCTGGAAATACCCCACATTTGGGAGAAATTCAAAAGATTGTTTCATTATTCATTATATATGGAGAAAATGTTACTCCAGTGTTCACCAGCCAAAACTTTCGATGGTTCGATTTTGATAGTTATTGTTTTTAGATAAAAGTTCGCAATTTCTAAATGTAAAAAAAAAAAAAAAAAAAAAAAAAATTCATCTTACTTCCCAGCTTTTTATTTCCGAACGAATAATGAAGAAGGCTATTTCATTAAGGAAAAAAAACACACACAATATATTCTTCGATTTTCAATTACTGCACCGATTTCGATAATTTTTATTAGTATTTAGATGTATGGTCGTAATTTCTTGTTATGTAAACACTGATCATCTTACCTCTCCGCTATTTGTTTCGGATATAAATTTCAAAAACACCATTTCATTGCATATTCTTTATATGACAAAAAATCTTAATAATTTCATTCAATTTTAATCAGTCCTGAAATTTTGATGTTTTTTTTAGTTTCATTTCATTTGAAAATTAATAGAATCTAAATAAATTGTCTGAAAACATACCCTCTCATTTTCAAGTGATATCTCAAAATAAAAGCTTTCCATAACGATTTTTTGGGAATAAATTTTGATGCTATTTATATCTAGTTAATTAATCACAATAAATTAATATCTAGCCGATTAATGTACAATAATTAATTAATAATATCTAAATAATAAATGTACAATTAATTTGCTTGATTTTATTTTACAAATATAATTTTAAATTTTACTTTCATCTGGTTTAATATGACGCAAGTCATCAAAATTGATTGAAAATACTGCTATTAATACTACAGTAAGCAACTTTAGAATTATTTATAGAATTTACTTTTGGTTCGATTATAAATTATGATCAACAAAAATAATTTGCTTAGTCAAAATTACACGAAGTTCAATAGCCGTTGTAAAGGGCGTCCTAAAATTAACTCAATATTTGAATTTGCCCCCATTAATGAAGTAAAATCTGGCCATCTTCATTTTTTAAAATTTGATAGCTGATTAGGATGAACAAAAGTGGAGCATTTTTAGATGGAACAGTGTGTTAATGTAAGAGTTCAATTAAATAAAAAATACAATATTTTCTTTAAGTTGCTATATTTTTAGAGAATTTCGTACAGCACACATAATAAGGTTATACATGAAAGAACAAATGGTGCAAATGGTATCCGGGCACATATGCACTCTTTTGTTGAAATTTCGATGACAATTTTGCATATATGACTGAATTTTGTGTATGCAGAAATTGATTTCCTTTTTTAATGCAAGTCTGCTGGGTACGTACGGGTGCCAGATCTTCGACTTCAAACAACCCCATGAAAAGAAGATAAATCACAAAATCTATGAGTGCTAATTCTCAAAAACCTTTATTGTTTTTGAAATTGCCTCAACAATAAAAACACATTGTTATAATGAGTAATGACCCTAAACTATCAGCTGTCAAATGTCTTTTTTAAAATACTTCCGACATCTTATAATATCAATAAAGAGCAGAGGGTGCGTTAAATTCAAATATTTTATTAATTTTCAGACGCCCCTAATAGGTGCTATCCGAAGAGGGATTTGACAAACTCTAGACTCTGGAAATAGTACTCGCAGGTGTATTAAAAATCTAATAGAAATGAAATAATGAGATAACATTGAATACTAACTTACAATTACCAATTTAAGTAAAATTGCATTTAATATTATTTTACACCTAGCTGACGGTTATTCATTTCTTTTTTAATATAGACTCTAGTAACTTATTGGAGAAAACTATTGCACCAAAAATAAAATAAATTTCAAAATTCTATTCCAAAAAATAAATTCAAATAATAGCAAAATGCAGAGATGTTTCTCCAAAAGATATGTTTGAAGAAAGCCTAAGAATTATTGCAATGAAATAAAAAATAACATTTAAGAAAATAAGAATTCTAATAGTCAAGTGAAGCATGCTGTGTACTTTTATGGCTAAATTAATTTTATTAAAGTAGTTTTCAGTAAGAGAAAAAAACTTTACTCTGGAAAATATAGAAAATATTTATTGGGCTGTGTTAACAAACATTTTTATTGTCTACGAGTATTAAGATTTGAAATTTTTAAGTAATGACATCTCTTCAATTTTGCATGCATTTTACAAAAATAAATTAAAATAGCTTACTATGAAGAATTTGCTGAAACTTTTCATGGATATATGGAAATTTCATTACATTTCAGACATATGGAGATATTTTTTTAAGTAATAATAATTCCTATATGCTTAGGAATGTTATAAACATGATTACTGTATTCCAAATCGTATAAGGTAGATGTGGTTTTCAATATTTTTATTATTCGTTATATACCTTCATTAAGATTCTGTTTTTAAATTTCAATTGAAAAATTTGAACGAGGTGTTCACGAATAAATGTTTATTTACAGTTATTTCTCTGTCAATAAAGTCATCATACGGCCCTTTTTCATCTTTTCTGACGCCACACACGCATCCGAGATCTGCTAAAAATAAACTTACGGTTTCGATGCGCCTAGGGGATGATATAGAATAGCATCAAACTGTTAGTATATCATAAAACATTTGCAGCAAATCTAATAACCCTCGGCGGTCACTGATCGAAATCACTGAGGGCAACCGAAAAAATGTTGATTTTTTTCCTTTGCCGTTCTTTTTTTATGGGATAACTCTATGATGGGAGCAATTTAATAGATCAACACGCTTTTATTTATCAGAAATGACTTTACTTTTTTCCGGAATTTTCAAATGATTCTTCGGTATTTTCGAGATATTTCAAATTATCTCCTTTCTAGGTCCAAAAAGGATTGCCAAGATGAAAACACATTATTGTTATTTCAGTCATTCAGATTTAGAAAAAAAAATCATCAACGTGTTTCAAGAATGAAAAAAGTTTAATGTTCCGAAATATCAAGTATTAAAAGTGTTATTTTTTGTTTGAATTTTTTTATAAATATTTACAAACTTTTTTTCTGAAATGTTTAAATATCTTATTTTCCAGTTCACAGTTTAAAAAACATAAATTTACAAAACTATTTATTAAATAGATATATAATTTCTATCTTATACTTAAGATTTCTAAGATTTAAATTTTATTCGTAATATTATTTTATAACTAATACAATATTGGAGATTTAAACATGTTTCTTCATTGCAATTTTTTAAAAAAAATTTCAAAAAATTGTATTTATATCAAATAGTAAAAAGAAAATCGTTTTTTAATGTAAGTATAATGCATTTGAGTTTTTATTATATGACATTTTATCATATTTTTTCAAAATTCTAAGCCAAAATGTAGAAATAAAAGTCCTTTAAAAATTTTACTTAACCCCTTAACGGTCGCAGAATTTTGAAGAAAATGGTCATAAAAGTTCCTATTTTTTATTCAAGAAAATTATACAAAACTGGGTGTATGTACAATATTTGCATTCAGTTTTAATTTTTTAGTTAATTTTTAGCTTGAAATTAAAAAAAAATCGGAAAGGCCAACATTCAGGATTATTATAAATAAATGTTAACCTTCCAAAAAAATAAAGGAAATAAAAAATATGCATTTTAAGCATTCAAACATAATTATATTGCATTTACACTTAATGTAAATAAATACTGGTAATTTTTTGTGTGATACATTTTAAAGCATGAGATACAAAGGCCAACATCTCAATCAGGACAATAGTACCCAGTTTCCTTTCTACTGACATCTAGTTTAAAATAAATTAACTATCTCTAAAAACATAACAAATAGTCTAGGGTAGCTATCTGGTGTATATTTTAAGAAATAAACATGATTCTGGGCATAAGAAATAGATTGTTTTGATATTTTGGCTCGTTACTTTTGAATACACCAGACCGAAAATATCACGGGCGCAAGAAATAGAGGTAGAAATTTCACCCCGTCATTTTCACGGAAGCGAGAAGGAAGGGGTTAAAGTAATAATGTAAAAATATTTATAACTAGCATCTATAAACACGTCTAATCATATATATGTTTTACATTCAAATTATAATAATCCAAAAACAAATAAATTACTCAGTGTTCATGCAAAAGAATTTTTAATTCAAATTTAAACATTACAGCCAACGCTTAATATTGTTTTAAATGCATAAACCGATTTCTCAACATAATTATGAAATTAAAACCCTTGGGGAACATTTTTTTACATTGCAAGTGGGTAGTTATAATACATTTAGATATTTATATTATTATACATTTATCAGAAATTCTTTAAATAAAATTTTTCAGAAAAGGTATTTTTGTATGGGTGGAAGCAAGTTGTGATTCTTTTTCTTTACAATTGATATTTTCTTTCGTAAAATTAATTTTTGTTCTTATCCGCATGTGAAAGATTATTTAAAATGAATATTATTATAAATATCATAATATAATAATCTGAATATATAATAATCTATAATTAATAATCTGAAATAAATAATCTATTTTATAATAATCTGATAAAATTAATTTTCTTGATGCACAACATTTTTATAAAATAATTCTTCTATGGAGGAATCGGTGAAAAAAAATTGCTTTTTAAAATTTGCCAAATATAGAATAAATTTCATATGACATATTTATCTATTCTTCCACAAGTGGAAACTTGTTCTGGAGAAGTCATTCAATAAAAGAGAACAATGAAGACAGAGTGAAAAATCTGCCGCTTCCGATGACGTATGCTACCTCCTGAGGAAAGATTTATGCATGGAGCTCTACTGATTACCGGATGATAATTCAAAGGAGCCGGATATATTTTGGGGGATATGCATTCCCGTCTTTAAAAATTTAACAACAATTATAAAATATTTGCCTTTCCTATTAAATTTTCAGAGTGTCTTTAAATCCTCGTATTATCACAGTATTAAAATTAATGTAATCATCAAAAATTTTGAACAAGATGTTTCGACGTAATTTTTCGTTCACATTTATCTTAATTGAAAAACACATTTTTTTAGAAATATGCATGTAGATAGTCATGATTATTCAAAAATACATTGAGTGGGATGAATATAGATTGGAGTATGGCCTCAAATTTGTAGATGTTTATCAAAAATTGATGAAATTAACTTATAGTAAATTTGTTTCTTGATCCAAGTAAAAGTGAACACAATTTTTTCAATGCACAAATCTAGATAATAAAATGTAGAGCCACATGAAACTTTAAATCAAAACTTTCAGGGGATTAGTGGTATATCGGTAATTACATTTGCATGCATTTAATCACGACAACAAAAGCTCAATAATTCAAATTTCTCTATCCATTGGAGACAAAATGACGTTCAAAATTCGCATTCACTTTTTATAACAATATATAAATTTGGATGAAACGTATATTAGCTGCAAAATCGGAGTATTCATGGTGCTTACGCTTAGTCCAAAAATACACAAATTTTATGCGGAGGACTGAACGCATAACACCTAAGAGACCACACCTCATTGGGAGTGCACGTTACCATTTTGGAAAGACCAATCCTTTTTGTTTCTTATGTAAATGGCATCCATGATTTACACTCCCACTGCACTCCCTTCTGCTCTGAAAAGGAGGAAGAAACGGTCACTTAGTACGGAATATTCTAGATTTTGTAATTTACTTACTTTAGAAGAATCTTATTATTACAATGAAATCAATAAAATAATTAACTTGTAAAATTTAATAGTTACTAATAAAAATGGAAAGATTCAGCTCACCAGAAATGAGAGAACACTAAATATTCAGCGAGTATAACTTCCTGGGGGCAATTTGGTTCGGTATGAAAATAAGAAGAATCTGGTGCTGTAGAACGTTCTCTTTTGCCTGGGAGATATTGTAATGGTGTGAGGTTGAGACTTTAATGACAGGACCCACCTTTTACTTCAGTGCATGCGTAGTAATTTGTTATGGTCATTAGATCTCAATCATAATTCTCATTAGTATTAGAACTAAATCTCAATTTCTGTTAATTTTGAATCTTAGCCCTAGTTCCAGTTAGATTTAGGACACACCTTAGTGATCTTCGGTTTGTAAATTATTTTTTATTGTTCGACAAGTCAGCACTAACTTCTTCTTTCGTACTTAAAGTTGAGAATTAATCCATATTTTTTATTCAAATATACATATTATAAAACAGCACACAAATTTGAAAGCTCAAAATCAAAATATATTAATTTATAGAATGAAAAGATCATTATTTACATTTATATAATAATTATTCCATTTATTTATACTAATAGATCATTCATTCCGTTGCATATTTTGTTATCGTAAAGAGTGTTCATAAAACTATTTTGTTTAAATTATGACTTCTTCAAATGTATTAAATTATCATCCATTTTTTGTAAGATATTATTTTAATTTACGGCTTTTAAAACTGTAATACGAATTGTTAGATGAAACAAGTATTGGTGATAAATGAAAAAGATCATCGTTAAATAAGATTTGGTAAATTTTAATGGCATTTTCCCTCAGTTTTCTTAGTTAATAAATAATAATTAAGAAATCCCTTCCTGGAAAATAGAAAACTTAGTAAAAAGATTTATTTTATTTTATTTTATTTATTTATTTGCTTTTCTAAGTACGTTGACGAAATCTCACTTCACTTTAAACTTAAAAATAATCACAACTTTAAATAATTAAATATAAAAAAGTTAAAATTTTTAGATATTTTAAAATAACATTAATAAGCACTAATTTTTAAACCGGTAATAACAACTGCATTGCAGCTAACAACTCCCTAATAATTTTTATTTATTTATTTATTCATAGTTAATCCCTTTACAAGGAAACTCGAAACTTTTATAGAGTATATGTTTAGAGTAGTTTTATTTTGAAACCATATTAATATTAAATATGTCCAAACATTCTCAATGTTATAAAGAAAAGAAATATGAGCTTTGGTAATTTTTTTAAACTATTTGCTTTATTTATCATCATAAATCCTTCAAGAATGTAGAAGTTCGTCTCTTTTGCAAACCGAAAATAAATCAGTCTTTACGAGAATCGTAAAAGCAAGTTAATCTACAGTCTTAATCTATATCTGATTAACACCAAACATGTTTATGTATTTTCATGGATAAAAAGAAAGCAAAAACTTACTTTAGTAAAATAATTTTTTGAGCACGATTTTCTTTATTTTTATTTTTATGCATCCTGCTAGAATCTAGAAGTTGATAGATAGGAAAGAAAAAGATGGAAAAAAAAAAGGAATGGCAGACCTGGCTTGACACTGCAAGATTTATTTCTGTCCTCACGAACATTTCGAAATGCCCAAAGAAGACCCTCGAAAAGAAGGTGAAACTATCTCTCGCGAAGAAGATGGTTGTGTGTCATAAATCATATGCTAATAAGCTAATATCTTTCCGAAGAGGAATCGTGACACAACGGAACATGGCTCAAGCCCGTTGCCATGGAGACAACGCCACATGTGCAAGTATGTGCCTTTAACCAAAAGGTTATTACAAAGCGACAGGTTTTACTCTGGTTTTCTTAATTAAATTTTCCCTACGGGGTTGTGAAAAATTTCCCATTTAAATACCGAAGCCTCCGATATCATTGCAATTTCAGAGAAACAGTGGTTTGAAGTAAGGGTAACCACTAATATATTGCGCAATATGTTATTTGCTAATGGCATTGAAGAAAAAGTTTTCATAGGGGTTGTGACTTCACTTAAAACATTTGCTTAGAATTTAATTAAATATCAGCAGAGTTTCTGAACAATCATCATGATTTTCTAAACACTAAATTTCTAATTGCTTCGTAGCAATATCCTTTGATGTACCACAAACAATTTCGAATCGTTCGAGTTGGTTTGGGATCCGAGGCAATCGTCTCCAACATACGGCATCACGCTAAAATTCATTCAGGCAGGTAGAAAATGGTATTTTTAATAATTAAAAAAAATGACATACTGCATTATTATTATTCTCGCAATTCATAATGGAAAGATCAGAATTCAAGCTCAATAATTCTGTTAGAGTACAAACAGAATACTTAATATTTTTTATTAAACTTTTATTACTATTATTATTGAACTTATTAGTATTAAAATCATTAATCATTATTATTATTAATTGACATATTTTTATTGAATAAAACAGATACATGATTTTACATGAAAAATCATGCAATAAAAATAACAATTTTTAATTTTACTTCAACTAACCAATTAAAAACACCATTTTTTAAAAATATTAATATCATTCACAAAGCTGAAATAAAGAATCTTACGAAGAATACTCATAGAGTTTAAAATGTATGTATGGAAGGAAATAAAATACATTTGACTCAGATATCTATATAAAATTATAACTAAGATTATCTAAATATATTTAAATATTCGAAATTAGTTGTTGCAATCTGTTTAGATATATTTTTATAGCGCAGAAAACTTTGAATTATAATCACAAAAGAAAGAAAAAAAACCCTCCATTTTCTAGTTATAATATATACGTTTCTAATTTTAATAGAAAACTTTTTTCTGCTTCTTTACAAGAAATTCTAATAATGACAATGAATAACGTTTATACATTTAATTATTTTTTCACATGAGAAAAAAGTTAAAAGTTCTACTTATAAAACCCAGTCAAAGCTATTGTGTGCCAGCTTGATATTTCAGAAAACGTAATGTTTACTTGAGGACTAAATTTTTGGATGCATCTTAAATTATAATTTTATTTTATTTTAATTGATATTTACTTGCATAAAAGAATTTTAATAACTATATAAAATTAAATACACCATATCACTCCAAAATCGCGTCCAATAAAAAAACCATCAAGTGTTATTTTAAATAAAGAAAGTTCTCAAAATGCTTTTATGACATGCATGACGTAATTCATGCTGCAGATACAATGTTGAAATTTGAATTTTTTTGTATTTATCTTTGCCAAATATTATTTTTTATTAAAAAAAAAAACATCTAACACACTCTTACACCATTTTTCACTGCAATGTTTTCATCTGTTCTCTAGAAATGCAGAAGAAAAAATTGTCAAGAACCCACATTTTCGTATTCGAGCAGTCTTTTTAATCATTTTCGAAAAATTTTAAAATAAATCTATAAAATAGTCGCTATCATTTTTTCTAGAAGTTTTCTGAACAATTTTGAGTAACAAAAAAAACTATTCAATCTTCAGCCCTCTTCAAAAATTTGTGGAAACCTAATTTTATTTTGCATTCAAGAATCTAAGCAAAAATTAGTGCGAAAAAAAGAATGTGGCATTTAAGCAAATGTCTGCACTCATGTTTATCATAATAATTTTCTCTGTCTTCATAAGATTCTTATTTCTTTATGCATTTGCCATTTCAAGGATTTTTACCATGTGCATATGTAAGCACGGAAAATAAATATTTAAAATATCTTAAAATTTGTCACATTTGTTTCAGACTAATTTTTAAATTTAAAGTGCAACATCGTTTTCTAATTACTTTCACTTGTATTGTATCAGAAAAAAATAATTTCTACAATTATGTTACCTCAAAAAAAAGTGTTTATTTTTGCCAAATATATTTAACGCTATTTTTTTTAAATTTAAAAGTGCAATATTAATATTATTACTCTCACTTATGTTTTGTCAGAAAAAACATTAATACAATAAGAAAGTGTTTAATTGTTCAATTTAATTACAATGTTTCAGTCTAATATTTAAGTTCAAAAGTACAATATTATTTTCAAATTAAATTAGTTTAAATCGTATTAGAAAAAAATAATTTCTGTAATTATATTTATTACATCATTTTAATGATCAGACTTTTGATGAAATGCGATTAAAGGTCTTGAACTGAAAAAAAAATCATAATTTTACTATATTTAAACTTTTTAATAATTTGTTTTTGAATCACTAATAAATGTATTATATTTATAAAATAAAATGTCGAGAGTAATACCTTTGTGGGTACTGGTCCAGAGGTGATTGTTCTCTAATTCAGGTCTAAAATAGAATTTGGGGGTAAGGTAATGAAAAGGTATGAATAAAGCTCAGCTCGTAAAAAAGGTTGTGACGCCCGAGTGGTAAAGTCGTACTCTTGACGCTACTGAAAAAAGTTGTACTCTTGACTCAACAAAAGACGTACTTTACCATCTTAAATGCTGTCTTCGTAACATCGGACTTGCTCAATGGCAAGTGCCATTATAAACAACAGCATAAAATAAAGCAAAAGTGCGCAGATGTAATTTGAAATAGATCATCATCCACATAGAAATTAGAGAATGAATCAAGTTTTTTCGCAAATAAATAAAAGCAGTCATATGACTACTGCTTAATATGACAGGAAATGTAAAAAAAGATCCAAGCTTCCAGAATATAGTCTAAAACATGTTTTCAATGCGATATAGATGGGTTTTTTTCCCTTTCCAAATCAAATTCTACTTTACAGAATTTCAACATGTGCATAATTGTGTCAAATCATCTAATATCCGGCTTTCTGTGGAAACGGCTTTTGCGATTTATTTTCTGTCTGATAGACACAAACACACATGCATGTATATATATATATATATATATATATATATATATATAATATGATGATAAATATTCTTCGTACACAGGAAGTAAATATTATGATAACTACGAAATTAGCATTTTACCATTAATCTATTTGATACTAAACTAAAATCTCAACAATTAAATATACATATATCATTGTTACATTTTCTATTTCTAAGAATAGAAATGACAGGGAAAACTGAAACCATACATCTGATACTTGGATGCAATTTTTTTGGTTTACAGATTAAAATCAATTGTTTGTCATCCGATCCAAACAGAACCTTTACGTAAGAAGCCGTACAATGTTCTAGCATGGATAATCCTAAAACTTACATGCATGATAAGCGACTTAAATGTTTTCTTAATGGATAGAATTACATACTCCATTTTGTCAACAATGTATTTTATTTTGTAATCTGTAATACCAGCATTGCTATTTTAGAATTTATATATGTATAATGATAAGATATTTAGAACAGAATTAGAGGCTAATTTATTCTTCCGCGATGGCAACATTCGGCTTGTTTTCAAAATATTCTATTCGTTTATTTCTGCTTTATTTTTTTTTGTTACCGTTTTTGTTTTCTTACGTCTTTTCCAATTCACAATTGTATACAATATTAGTTATTGTAATTATTTTTCTACGCATGGTCATGGTTCTAATATGGTTTGAAGTAAATTAATATTGCTCCATTGGCGGAAATTAGTTTAAGAAAAATTCTAAATATTTCTTACGATATGTAAAGAAGGGAACCGCATGTGTTTAAAACACTCTAAGATGTAATTATGAGAATATCAATTACAAAAAAAAAATGTTAGATAAGTCAAATGATGTCCAAATAAATGTTGAAATAGGCAATAAATAGACAAAGAAAGCAAACTTATAGCTTTGAAATTTTTATCTTTACTTATATAAACCCAACTTTTAATCATTTACAATTTAAAGCGGGTTTTTTGAAAATTAAGTTTTAATTTTTTTTCTTTTTTACCTTAGTACCAATTTTTAAAAATTCAATATTAAGAAATTAATTAATTTAATTTGTGACAGATGCTGGGCGAACTTCATCATAAAAAAGTTATATGTTCGTAGCATTGATTTCATGATTAATATTTAAAAAATCATTATTTTGGAGGAGGGGGGCTTCGAATCCCTATATTACTTTTTTATATCGATGCTGCTTTGATATCAGTTTATTAAATTAATAACTCTTAAAACAACTTGTCCATTACTGAATCTAGTGCCATAAAAAACAGATTCAGTACATCATTCAAAAGTTGAAAAAATATCAATCTTTCTTTATCTTGAATTTCTAAATATCCAGTTGCAATTATTGATGAATATTAGATACAATTTTTAAAGGTCAACATATTTTCATAGTCGGAATAGTTTATATAAATGAATATGATTTGTTTAAATTCCAATAATTTAAAACTTTTTAATATTTGGAAAAAATTTAAATACATGTAATGTAATGTGTTATACATATATATGTATGTCATATTATATGACATTAAATATATTATTTTTATGTTCTTATAGGTATACTTTATGATACTGATGCCATGTCTTTGTTTTTCTTGCATAATAAAATCATATTTAGTACATAATGATCATATATAATAATATTTTAATTCCAAACAGTAGACACTAGAACAAATATATTAAAAATGAAATTAGCTGATTATTTAAAGCTCTTTAAATATTACAGATCACGTAAGATTAATTTATTAATTATAAAATATCCGATGATAATTAGTTGTGCAAATAAGGCCACATGACGGTTTCAACTTTAGTTTAAATATCATCAATAAAGGATTCTATTGTCTTAGAAAGTTAAGGGGACGGTAAAGCAATTTTTAGAATTAAATTTGCCCAGTAATATTTCGAGAAAATGAAGAAATCTCCGCTTATTTGCTATCAAAGAAGCAAACATTATTCTCTTTTGTACTTCCCCTTTTTTGTAGTTTTAGATGAAATATAATCCTCAATTCGTTGAATTTTTTTTATTATTCTTTTAATATTCTTAACAGTATGTAAAGATTTTCAGCTATACTTTTATGAACTTTCTACGAATTATATTAGCTTTATGAATTTAATTGCAGAGAAATCAAGTCTCTGTTGGTTGTAGAAACCAGAACACTATTATTCCTTCAAAATTCAATAAATTTTAAGTTACTCATTTGCTTTTTATTTTTCATCAATTTTTATTTTCAGATTTTAATTCATGATTCATCATTATTTTTATGAATATTAAAATTTCTTGGCATAAATTTATATTTCTAATTCTATATAAAATGGTTCCATTCGAATAGAATTATACGAATTTCAACAAAAATTCCAATTTAAATTTTGATAAAATTCCACAAATATGTGTTTATTGATAATACATAAGAGAAAAGCCAAAAAGCTAAGTACATCAGGTAATAAAAATCATTTAAAAATATTTCTATGAAAATAGACAAATAAATTAAAAGTGTTTTATAAGAATTTGAAATTTGATAAAATTAATGGCATTAATGGTTATTTTTCAATTTTTATTTGTTTTTTTTATATCTGAAATAAAAGAGAAATGATATTTGAATTAATCAGGAAACGATTCAATTAAAGTATAAAAATGAACAAACCATTGAAGATGAATAAACTTAGTCATCGCGTAATTAATTGTCATGAATGAAATTTGTGATGATTGTTGATAATTAATTCTGCATACAAAAAGCAATACATTTCAACCTCATAAAAAGTTCAATTTTCAATTGATTTCAGCCTGGTAGATTGATATCAACATTGATTCCTTCTATAATTTTTTTCTTAAATTTTAAATGCTGATATTCTTATGGAAAGTAAATTAAACTGGATTCCATCAATAAAAATAAAATGTTAAGATAAAACAGAAATTTTAATCTTTATACACTTTTTAGCTTTTCAACATAAAAGCTTTTCAGAAATAGAAGGTTTTGAAAAAAGATATTCATTCATATTAAGATATTCTGTGAACAGAAATTGACTCTAAACAGCATAAACGATTCCATCATTAAATTCATGACTTAAAAATTCAGAACATGGTAAATGTCATTCTGTCTGAAATTTTTGTCATAAAGTAGACAGTAGTGTCTAATGTACTGTAAGTGTGTCGTAAAGTAGTGTCTAATGCCTAAGCCACCTTGCATTTCTTTGTCGTTACATTCATGAATACAAGAACTAGTGATTCTCCAAATTGAAAGAATTTTGCGCCTGATTACACATTTTCATTCATTGGTTTCAGTTTCTCTCACGTGATGGGAATTTCGCCTTTTTCTTCAATTGTATTCAAATCAGTCGCTTTCTTTCTGGGTTTTTTTGGAGGGGAGGGAAGAAGATAAAGGAAATTGCTGAATCTGGAAGACGTTAGACAAAAAAGAAGAATCTGGCTTCTTCTTTAAATGAGAGAGATGGTATTTAATAGAAAATTTAGTTTGTGTCAAAGATCAGGAATAAAAAAAATACTAATGATTTTGAAGAATATAAATATATAAACATGGAATTTTATTCGGAGATTTAATTTAAAAAAAAACAATTAAAATCTTTATGTTTTTCTCTGTGGTGACAATTATTTTCAATTTCACACATAGTTTAACATAATAGCTGCTGATGTTGATGAAATCAATTAATTAATATAATTATATATTAGCAATTATAATTATATTTTATATAATTAATTATTAATATAATTATATTTTTAAAGCAAAATTATTGCAGAATAGTAAAAAAAAATCTTTTGTTGCTGCTAAGAATAGAAAAGCAAATTTATGATTTAAAATTATTATATAAAATTAAGATTATGATAAAAAGTTAACAAATATTCGTTTTCATCCCAATATTGCTTTAAGCTTTCTTTATATATTATTTAGTAAATGTTAATTAAGCATATTTAAATATTTATTAGCTCAGTTTAGTGAATAAACAAAACATGTAATCTATGTATTTTATTTTTCATGCAGAGAAATAACTCTTTGTTTCAATTCCCTTTCCGTAGATGGGAAAGGAATAATAATTGTTTGTGTCGTTCTGAATATATTCCTTCAATACGGAATTGTAAACATTGGGGCATAAATGTTAGGATAATGTTTACTTAAATCTGTTGATAAAAATTCATTAAAAGTATTTTCTTATTTCTTTTAATGAATTTTAAATTATAATTTTGGTAAATATGAAAAACATTTTTCGGCAAATATATATTAAAAGAATAAAGTTTTCAATATAAATATCACTGAAATATGAGATCTGTTATAAGCAATCTATGTAATAATCTGTTTAAATTCCATTGAAAAAAAACACAGCCTAAATATTTATTGAAATATTTAGGCTGCATATTTCTGCAACTAAATATCACACTAAAAATGAACTTTACAAATTAATCGAAATATTTATTCTACATATTTTTGCAATCACATATCACACTAGAAAACAAATAACTATTAAATCACAAGACACTGCAACTTTCCAAATATCACAAGGAAGGTAAAATCAATCAATATTTTGCTATACAATACACAATATATAAATACTAAATAATAAGTTGCAATGTACTAATTTCTGATCTGTTGTGAAGACAGGATCAAACCTTAATATGTTCAATGTCAAAGCATCGTAAGTGACATCTAAAAGGATTATTTTCTCTCATGAAGGGAAAAAAAATCAATGTCCTCTTGAATCCGTAAGCCTCCAATTAACCGCCCCTTTGCTATTGTCCACGATCGGTCAGGTGTCCTAATATGGGGCGCATTATGAAGATCTCACACGGCTCATTGCCAGCGGGGGCTTAGAAAGTAGTGGGTTGTTATTTCATCCCTTTGATTCCTTTCCTTTCAGTTCATGTGGAATGACCCTTCCTTTTGTCAGTTTTCCCACTCCGATTCGTCTAATAAACGAATGCGATCAATGCAAGGAGGGATATTCAAGCTGAAATTCAGCTTTAACTGGCGGATGTGCCTGTTTTATATACCTATACAGTACATCACATTTTATAGAGGCAGATGAGAACCAGGCTCATATATATGACAATGACAAATAATAAAAAGTTCTTTTTTTATGTTTCATTTAGATATTTGAAATTAGGTTTCAGGCAAAGTAAATGGGAAGGGAAATTACAGAGTCATTACGACTTATGTTATGTGTCTTATTTGACCTAATTCATCCTACATTTTTCATATAAAAACTCCATTTATTTCAAACCTAGTTTAAGTTATTTAAGATCATTTATTAAAAATAAAATGTTCCAATTTATGTAGCTTTATCTCACGAATTTTTTTTTTTCCTGAATATTCTTTCAAGATTTAAATTATGAAAATGCGAGATTCCAAGTAATTTATTCACTAAAAGTTTTTTACGATAAAACAACTGGTGATGGAATTTATATTTGTTCTTCTTCTTTCATAATAAATTTATTCCTCATACCAGAAGAGAAAGAAAAAAATGGGAGAAAGAATATTAGCATAGCGGTTTGAGACTTCCAGAAATCACCTGTGGGAAGAGGATGGCTAATATCAAGAATTAATGCTAAAATCTGTTCTAGATAATCCACTGAAGAAAATACAACGCCCTAAAATTAAAGTTATTTGTGTAAGACTTTTGAGAAAAAGAACTAAAGTAATAATACGTTAGATGTAGATATCTAGATCTAGAACCATTTCAACAATATTTTTTTAACATTTCATCGATACTTCTCACAGTAAAAACAGAGCTATTTGCTGCAAAATCCAGTCGTATTATTTTAAGACATCGTATTTAAGAGTAAAGTATTATCAAAGTATTTAAGTTACAATAGCTATATTTCTCATATTTTGAATTAGGTTATTTTATTTATGTCTTCATTATAAGTAACACGAGGTCTATTTTCAGATGGAACCTAAAATTTCGAACATTAGTCAAATAACAACACAGACACCTGAGCCGAAACCCAGTCTCTTCCACAAAGCGACATTAACGGATTCGATGCATTAGCGTGAATTTAGCCCTAGTGGATTTAAAATACAGCAGGTACAATTATTCCTCAGTGGAATCGGGTTTCAAACCCATTATTCGACCTCAGAGCTGTTCATCTTTCAGATGGCAGATGTAACTGTAAAAGGAATGTTGTTAAATATTCCTTATATTATGTTATTTAAATATCTTATAGGCTAATTTTAAACTTTGACATTCTATAGAATTCTAAGGATTTTCAGATGGGAAATGAAATCAATAAACTTTTTCTTGATATTTTTAACACAATGACAATACAATGGCAAAATATGAAATGTACGTTCTGTTGCAATTCATATCTTAAATAGTATAGATTCCTATTATAAGCTTCCTAGTTATCCTTTTTAATAGATGGAACTAGCGATTTTTGATTAAACAGTTTTTTTAATATATGCATTTTTGTAAAATACCTTTTAAAAATTATTTTTCCAATAGATTCGTTATATATTTTGCCACCATAAAATTTGTTTTTCTATAAAACGTACATAGGTATTGTATGCAATATCTAAACAAATCATATAGCATATTCAGAATAAATCGCATATACCACATTTTACTTTATAAACCTTAGTATTCCAAATAGCGTTGACGTTTCGTATTTTTCAAGCAAAATACTTCTTAGAATTATGCATGACAAATAATTATACCTAATATACACTATTTGGAACATATGGAAATAAGTATACCCTAGAGTAAATAAGTCAAATCATTTCTGTATAAATCACGATTTCTTTCTTTCATTCATTTTTGATAACACTATTTTAAATGAAATCGCTTAAATTTATCTGAATTATGATAGTTGTATTTTAATCACTCATAACTTATTATTATTTGTTTGTTATTAATTTATATGTAATCAATATTTTATTAATAATCGGGCTTGAATGAACTGAGTCTATAATGTTATTTATGCCAAATCTCTTTCAGAAATTATATCCATTTAAAATGTTTTCACACTCTATTTAATTTATTCTTTTTATTTTTACATAGTGTAGAGAAAGTATAATAATCATCAAAATTTTTGAACTCGAGACTTTGACGAATCTCCGCGTTTTAAACCTTCCTCAGTTCTAAAAATACATTTTTTAGAAAATGTCCGACTGTTTATTTTTCACAAATATACTTTGAGCAAGACGGTTGAAATTTGTGATATGGCCTTTGCACCAAATTTCGTAAACTTCTATCAAATTTCTAGTAAAATCATTTTGGGTGAAGCCATTATGTTCGGATGTTCGAATACAAATTAACACGATTAATATAAAATAAACAGATATATATATATATATAATTAGGCATATAGATTTAACACCAATAGTGTAGACATTTGCCAAGGTTTGAACCAAATTCAACAAGGAGATAATTGTTTGTTCTTTCGTCCGTGCATTCATAAATATTTACATGCTGTGATTCAAAAACGCAATGACATTATATATCGTATTTGAACGGGATTTTATGACTATAAGTGCATTTTGGTGTCAAATTTTTGTTTAAATTGACTGAAAAAACCATGTCTAAAGTATAAATTCCGTTTTCGATTATTATTAACTCCATTTAGGGATTAATGGTCAAATAACTCACCAAAGATGATGCGAAAATGCTAAATGTCTGCCAAAAAATATTTCTTAACAATTACATTTCAATGCAAAATAAGTTCTTTCTTTGGCAAAATAAATTCATTAGAGAGCAACGAAAGTTTTGGAGACATCACTCTCTCTGTTTTCTTCTCTTGCCTTCCTATTACATTGCGTCTTTCGCTAATCATGATTTTAACAAACTTTAAAAAATGCAGCTATTTCTGTAATTTTAATGTTAAAAGATATATCTTTCGCAGAATTTTAGATATGGTTTCTTTTCAAGAAAATATACTACCGCATACACATATTACAAAAATATACAAATTTAAAGGATACTATTTGCTAGCACATTAATTTAATTCATCTCAGACAAAATAACATTTACCCATATCCTCTTCTTGGTGACAAATGTAATGACTTAAATAAAGGGAAAATTTATCGAAAAGGTGGTAGAAGTATCAAAGGGGGCAAATATTATTCCCACACGGGAATTAATGCTACTCTCTGAGCTTTGTTTGCATTTATTATCACATATTACTTCTCTGCAATCAAAAGAATCGCGGCACTTGATAAGTTATGCCTCATTGATTGTCTTACACGCTCAGAAATTCTTGCTCTTCATCCTCAGATTTAATTGTTCCCCAAGGTTTGAACTGCTTAGGTAAGAAGATAAGTTATGGCAAAAGTTTGAAACAAAAAAGATTTATTGTTGGTAAGAGGTAGCAGTTTTATTCATAGTAAGCACGACTGTGACCTAACAGATAAAAATGGTTGGATAAATTTCTGCTTAAAGTTTTAATTGTTTCAATGTTAGTTACTTTCAGGTAAAATAACTAATTAGTTTAATTTTGAATGAATTTTCTTTCGAAGGATTTTATAAGAGAATGCTATTAAATGGTAGCTAATTAAATTTGTGTTAAATTAACTCCTGAATTGTGAAATTTATTTAATTTTCTATTAATGTTTTCATCAAAAATTATACATAATTGTAGCTTTTTTATGACAAACTGCCATTAAAACCTGGTACCAAAAGTGGAAAAGTAGTTATAAAAGATTTTTCTGATGATCATTTGCTTACTAAAAATAAAAATGTAATAAATGTGCATTAAATCAATAATTTTAATCATTATTGTTAAAAGATTTAGATTACCAACGAAGCATGATTATGCGATTATTGTTCTAATCCCATTTGGTTTAGTTACGGATTTAAACTAAATTAAGCAGAACATCATGATAATGCTAAAATGTAGAACATAATGATAACGTCATCATCTAAATTATGTGGAACATTATGAGTGCCACTTTCATCGGTCGAAGGCATCTTACAAATCTAAAATCTCATTCTTTTTTTAAAAATTGAGATAAATAGTCACACTGTCAAAATTTTAGGGAAATCAGTTCCACATTTTTATACTTCCAGAATCTAACCGAAAAAAGCAAAGTTTAACAGAAACTCTTCTCAATCTAACATTTTTGAGCAATGCAGGGAAGAGAAAATTTTAAAGTTAGAAATAATAATTCACATTACTGAATTTTGATACCCTAATAACAAAAAAGTCATTGGTCAGATAAGATATTTAATTATTGGGATAATTCTAAACTTTTAATGATCATTGTAATTTAAAATTCTTTTAGAAATTATGTATGTAAATCAATAAAATACAGCAATTTATATATATATATATATATATATATATATATATATATATATATAT
>JAPMOQ010048382.1:8010831-8046575 GCA_026543055.1 Argiope trifasciata
TATATATATATATATATATATATATTACTGTATTAGCTATCTCAATCTCAATCAATAAATAAAATTGATTTGACCAGACTTGATTTTTTATTTTATTTTGGATACATAAGGTAAATAAATTGTTTTTACGTTAGTTATGTATTCTTGTTATTAAATTGTATTTATGTTATATATTTTTCATATATGCTTATACTTTTAAATGTGTCGTTTATACATCATGCTAAGTTTTTTTTATTTTTCATTATTTGATAGTTTTTCGTACATATACATCAAAATTTCCACGCGAATAGAATTGCGGGTAATAGTTAGTATATATATATATATATATATATAAAGAGTGAGAGCCAGGCTTTCATCTTAGGAAATATTAAGCATTATAGACACATTAAAATATACTCTGTCATTACTCAATCCATAACACAAGATGATTGCTACTCTAAAACTTTTTAAAAAGACATAAAGTCCATTCAGAATCCACAATTTAAAAGTTTCCGAATACTATATTAATATCATCCAAAATGACGAAATTTTTCCTAATACAAAGGAAGAAAAGAATTCTTTGGCAAGGAATTTCCTCTTCTAGGATTGTTTCGCATTTAATTAAATAATTTTCGCATTTCTGGAATATTTCCTCTCATCGTATTGTTGACTGATCCATTAAAAGTCACAGAGGCACAATCAATGAATGGATCCTAACAATGAAAATAATTTTCCGACTATCGAAGGGATGTAAAAAAATGACGCAAACCAACTCTTCACGGAACAATCAGTTGTTTTTCTTGGCCATCCATTAGTATGAGGCTGCATTGTAGCTTGAATTAAGCTACGGGTAATTTGTACGGCCGACTAAATTCTTTGTTTAAGCTTCGTTGTGCCCCTTCCGGCTCATTTCTCTACAAATGTTCCTTTTCCAATTTGCCGCTTGTCTTTCATTTACAATTACATTTTATTGGAGCGTGACTTTTATTTCTCAAGATCCTTTAAGCTTGCGACTTTGAACTTCAAAAGTTTGCTCTTCCCATTCTTAAAGATTACGATGGGCACTGGCAAATCTTTCTTAAGCATTGGATGCGACACGTAGCTGGGTAGAAGTTAAATGATTGCATTCTTTATTGTTAAGGTTGATTTCAGGTCAGTGACGTTATTATTGAACCTAAAATCAAAATTAAAAACCTCACCAAGATTTTTCCCTCTCGTTTTTTTTTTCATTGCCTTTTTCGACTTTCTATACTTTTTTAATGAAGAAAAAAATAAATTTCGCAAACTAATGGTATTTTCGGACTTTTCTTTATTAACTGGCTTTCTGCTCTGTCTGTTTATCTATTCAATGAAAATTTTACAATGTATTTTAAATTAACTTCTTGATCAATTGGATATTCGAATCTTGAACATAATTTAGAACTAAATGACAATGAAATTTCAACTGAATTTCTTAACTCTCTGCTTATTGTTCAGTTTGATACAAATTTTGAAATCAATTAAAAAATTTCACATCAGGCTCTAACTAGCACAACAGGAAGCCAGTTTAAAATATATTCAAAAATTTCAGACCCGTTAGACGGAAAAGGAAAAAAAAATAATTGTTTATTTTTTTAAAATTTAATTTATCTCGTTTTTAAAACAACATGAAAAATAAAATAATTACTCTTTTTTTTACAAATTTACCATCATATATCTTTTCAACAATATATTAATCACGATAATCTATCATATAGGAATCATAATGCATAGACCTATATAGTGCCAAAAAATATTTTATCCTCTTTTATAGCCATATATTTTTGGACAATATACACTGCTGACAATTGGTAAGAAAGTTGCGTTTTTCGGAATAATTAAATATAGACAATAAAAGAAGAAATAAAAATAAGTATATAGTGTGTAGGGAGGAAGTGCATTTATTAAATAGCAAAATGGTGCAGATATCGACGCATCGAAGAATTAAAAACATTAAAAAAAATATGCTCATTGGTTGATTTCCAAAGAGCCCCCAAAAATGTATCTTCAGGTCGGAATGATGATAACATGAGTACCTTAGAGAAATGCAATGATGGCCACGAACACTAATTGACATTTTACATCTGTTCTCCTTTCTCTCCACTGAACTATCGAGGAGTTCTTGGTAAGAACCAATAATTTCAGAGAAGAAAAAAAAAACATATAACATTCTGCGCTATTACGGACAAACATCAAACAGCATGAATTTTCGTATGAATAATGAGCTTTGTACAATCTCCTTTATACAGATAATTTATCCTGATTTTCCACGCCCTCGTAATTTAAATTGAGTTTCATGGAACTACTGTCTAAGGTGCAATTTTGCATAAATCACTTGTTCCTTAGCAATTGTCAAGCAGCGTATAAGTCACTTGAATTTATATATCTAGAGATAATAATGTATAGACCTTTACAGAGAGTTTTTTAGATGCAACTGGACGCGAAACATTAATTCTTGTAAATAATTATTTCATGAAAGTATTTAACAAAAAACAATCGGATTTGAGAGTGTCTAAGATATCATTTAGTTCGCTGAAGTAAAAATTTAAAATAATCTCAGGAATTTGCAATGTGACTGTATCTAAATCAAATTCCGTTATCTTGTTGTTTTAGTTGTTTTTGGATGGGGAACATTTTAATTAACTTGTTAATAAAAATCAAACGCTTTTGTCGGTATATATATATATATATATATATATATATATGTATATATATATATATAAAGGAACATTCGGCTAGTAATAACTTTCATTAGAAAGATTTCATTATTGTAAACTAATTAGGTGATGGTGGAAGTATTTTTCATGTCATCATAAAAAAAAAATTAAGCACTAATTTTACTCCTTTTAAAAAGCAAAACGCAGTGCAATAAGGACATTAAATAAAATGTTTCGTGGAGCCAAAATTTTCTTATCGATAGATTTAAAACAAAGGCACGAAAATGAGTTAGTTAAATTATGGCAAAATCATTAATCTTTTCCGTCTCAGGCGACAGAGATTAGAATAGCTATTAGTAGAGATAACAAATGCTTCCTCCACAGCAGCATAGAGTTAAATGCCGCAGAAGGACTCACCATTTCTTCTTTGCAGTCATTAGATAAAGAAACAGTTATTTAGTTCTCATTACATTCCACTAAGCAAGGGCAGAAGACTGATACAGTGTAAAGAGTTTATAAACTTCGTGAAAAAATTACAGCTAATGATCTGATAAAAAATAAAGAGTCAGAAAAAAAGTTTATCATAATTTATATTAAAAATATAGCGTTTTAATCTCGAAGGAAAACTTAAAAATCATTACAGCAGTTTAGTGTAATTACGTATGTGGTTTAATGTATATAATTTTTATCACTATGTATCAAGAATAAATCAAATAATTATCCGTCAGTTAAGTAAAAAAAAATCCAAAGTTTATATGTGTTTTTATTTTGTAAACCACTAGTGTTCTGTAATAGTGTGAGTGGGTTGTTAAAATCTCTTAATTTGGAAACGAATAAAAAAATGTTCAAGGTAAAGTAATTTAATGACTATTTGGTAAGCAGTATTTTTATATGTTTTATCTAAACCATGTTGGAAGAAAACTTTTTTTCATCCTCTTTAACTAGTGATAATTTATATTTACAATAAATTATTAATTTATGTTTAACAAAAAGATGCTAGAAGAAAACTGAAATCTTAATTTTTTGAAATATAATTTTTTTGAAAAAATTGCATTTACTATTAAATATAAATAGCATTTACGATTATTATTAATACTAATTTTTTTTCATTTCTTAAACTATATCATTAACAGTTAAACTAGTATTTATTTGATGAGTCATTTCAATCTTGTTGAGAAATTTATTTTTATATTGAAAAATATATATATATTTCCCCCAAATTAGTTATTACAGAATTTTCACTTTTTGAAGTCATTATGCGTTTTTCGTGATTTACAGCTGTAGGTTTAACATCTGCTATATGTAATTTGGCATAGAGAAATGCTGTTAGAATTAGAGATAAGTATTCAGTATAGGAAATTATAAATAACTTCCTTTTTAATTCCGTAAATGTTCCAAATCAAGCATTAAGCTTCAATGTTATTTTTAGGTAAATAGTATATCTATAAATTTATATAAATTAGTATTACATGTAATAAAGAATTTACCAAATAATGTATTTATATGTACGAGGGCAATCCCCAAAAAAAGGTATATTTTTTGGGGACGTAGAGAAAGTTTTAATACGGCTGTTGGCAACACTATTGTGAGTGATGCCTTCTCCGCTACCACATAAGCACGCAGGCACTTCTCTGGGATGCTCAGTCTTGACTTGGCAGTCATTCGAAATGGAGCTCCCGACAAACGTTACCGCCAAGTGCGAAGTGAGCGCAGTTATTCGATTTTTGAACGCAAAAGGCGTTAAACCGGTTGAAATTCACCACCTATTGACGGAAGTGTATAGACAGTCGTGCAAGGATGTCAAAAACGTTCGCAAGTGGTGTAAAGAGTTTGCAGCCGGTCGTACTAAAATCAATGACGAAGAAAGGAGCGGGAGGCCGTCGATTGCTGACGAGACAATCGTGAAAGTTGAGGAACTCATGCGTAAAGATCGGGATGGTCTCTGCATTTTGAGGTTTCCAGAAGCACCATCCACAAGGATTTTAACGGAAAAGTTGCAATATCGGAGGTGTGTGCAAAATGGGTGCCGCGTATGCTGACAGAAGACCACAAACAGCAACGGGTTGAATCTTCCAGCGAATTCCTTCGCCGCTATGGAGACGAAAATGGCAACTTCTTGGACTCGATTGCCACGGGTGAGGAAACCTGGGCATTCTACTTTACACCTGAGACAAAACAAGGGTCACGCGAGTGGCGACATCCCTCTTCACCCAAGCCACGAAAATTCAAGCAAACACAATCTGCCGGTAAAGTCATGGCAACTGTGTTTTGGGACAGGAAGGGGGGTACTGTTGGTCGACTTTCTGGCTGCTGGGACAACAGTCAACGCTGACAGGTACTGTGAAACACTGAAAAAACTCATAAGGGCAATTCAGAACCGGAGAAAAGGGATGTTGAGCAACGGTGTAAGCATTTTCCACGACAACGCCCGTCCTCACGTCGCCCGTCAATCCGTCGATCTCCTGCAAAATTTTGGTTGGAACGTCATCACACACACACCCTACAGTCTGAACTTGGTATCCAGCGATTTCCACCTGCTCCCTAAGTTTGAGAAACATTTGTCTGGATGTCGGTTCTGCTCCGATGATGAGGTGAAAGATGAGGTTCAACGCTTCCTGAAGGGCATGGCGGCAAGCTGGTATGACATGGGCATTGTAAAACTGCCACAGCTTCTACAAAAATGCATCGACCAAAATGGCGATTATGTTGAAAAATAAAGCATTCTTTAATCTTTAAAGTGATGTAGCAATTATAAAAAATAAATGGTTCTTTGTATATCTAAAAATATAGGAGACTTTTTTGGGAGGATTGCCCTCGTATTATGCTAAATAATTTATTTATTCTATATAATTAAAAAATGAAGATTTTTTTAATGTACACTTAAAATTATTTTAAAACTTTAGACTTTTGCATTACACAGATTAAAATGAGTTCAGCGTTGCATAACAAAATGCTTAGAAATCTGAATTGTTTAAAAATAAAAGCAAATAGGGAATATAAGGGTATTATTATTTGGTATTATATTAATTAAAATCAGTAATTTGATTAAAATGATACAATATCACCTAACACAAAAATTTATTAAAACAACTTTTAATTCAAACCATGGACATAATATCGACAGTAAATATTTACTACATATTCTATTTTTTTTTCTATAGTAAATATAATTTTACATAAGATCAAACATAGAATGATTATGCCATAATCCAATGGTTTATTTAGTTGAAGAAAATTCTTTATATATATTTTAGTATCAACAGTCTAACCCTATGAAGTAGCAACAATTATTTGCAGAAAACTCGAATCACTTAACTGCTGTATGGGCTACTACTTATGACTTAATTATGGAAATCGATGACTATATAGTCTAAAATGGTTTTCTTCCAAAAAAAGGTATTTGCCTCAGTTTAATGCTCCGAAAATTACTTTTTAATCAGATAATTTTTTTTTCATTTTATTTAATTATATAAATTTCATTTTAAAAAGTAATTTTTTAATTATTTACTTTTTTTAATTATATATTTACAATTGCATAAATTTATGTGTGACCGGTGGTTGGTGGGTTCTAATTAAGATAAGCCTTCTTGTGTAACAATAATTTATTCTTAAAACATATAAGGTTACGTTACACACAGACACAAACAGAGAGTGGACAAAAAACACGTCAACACATAACGATAACAGAGGCTTAACTGACTGTCTCTCTAAGCACTCGCCAGAGGGCGGCGTGTAATGAGTAAATCATAGTGTAGGGGGGAAAAGAGAGTGCTACATATGTATATTTTTTCTGCCAACAATTTTTTCTGCAATTTTACACGCATTATATATCAATATTTTAAATATTATAAAACAATTCTAACTCACCAAAATTGCCAGGTAAAATTCAATAGACAGTTTTCACTACTGTGAAAATTAGGGTTTTAAAACAATTTATTTGGCCTTTAACAGCGGAACAGAATCTTCGTTTTTGTTTTATTTCTGTCTTTTAATTAGAAATTAAATTATTTTTTCAAAATATTACTTTAATTTCTGAATTCACGATTTTCATGAATTTAAATTTTAAGAACACTCATTTCATACAAATTGTTTACTAGCTCAAAAGGTCAGTAATCTAGACGAACAGATTAGTCGCCAAAGGCGGTTAATAATGTATAAGAATAAAAACACCGGAAGAAGAAACATTTGAAAGTATATTAAAAGGAGTAGAAAAAAATATGAATACAAAAACGTCGAAATTATTTTGTCTCTGGTTTTAAAAACTAATAAAATAAAATCTGCAGAATGCACAAATAGTCCTAAAATATATAAAGAGCAGAAATTTTTTAAAAAATTCATTTTAGTATTAAGATTTTATTGTAGAATTACAAAGTATAAAAAATAGTTTTAATACTTCTAACTAACTAATGAATTGCATTTTTCACGAACAGAATGTGGTACAAACATGCTCTTTTGGAATCATGTTTGAATTATTTTCTGTAAGCCAGAAATGTTTTATCTTACGTTCTTCTGGCATTATTTCACTTTTCAGTTTTAAATCTGATTTCAAAGCTGAATTCCATCATTATGATGACAAATGGTGCGAAGCTATTTTTTTCATTATCTCTATTTATTTTCATATTGTAACTACAAGTTATTTATACTTTGTCCTTAATAAATTAAATAATAATTATAAGTTGGATTAGATTTATTATAAAACTGGCTATTATTATTACTAATACCATAACTATTCAATTTACCATTTATTACCTAATTTAACTTATTTATTTAATAAAATAAAAATTTTGAGACATCACAATTTTCAAGCGGATTAGTATATTTTCTATTAGTTAAATATTAATGAATCAAATGAAAAAAAATCAGCCCTTTTCAGATAGTAACTGAAATAAATTAATTTTTAAATAATCATAAGACTATTGTAGAATATATTTTTAAATTCCTGTTACAAGTTTTCAGATATAATATAATCTAACTAGATAAAACATTTCGTAACCTATCGGTGGACAATTTGTAATCCTATTCACTCTTTTATATTAGAAGTCTTTAACGGGTTCATCGAATTTCTTTCAAATACTTTTTTTCTTTTAAATTATATGCCAAACATTATTCTTAAAACTAATAAAGAAGTATTTTTCTGAAAGAAAAATTCCAGTGATAAATGTAAAAAAAGAAATGCTTATTCATTCCATTAACGCTCTAGCTGCGTAAATTATTTTTTAAAATAGGTTCAAAAACTGTGAAACGTTTCCTACCAGACATCATTGAACTTTAAAAAAAGCGCACAAAATATTTAAAAAATCATCTTTGAATGCTTAGCAGAGCCATGAACTAAAAATATTATCTGTTAATACAGATCTGAATGAAACCAGGTTAAATGATTTTATTCAGATCTAACACCAGATCTTCAAACCAGAACTGCACAGCTAAACCAGGCTGCACAACTAAACAGACAGAGAAATGCATCCCCTCTGAAATCTCGGCTTGAGCAAATTTTGCTCCATCTACATTGTCCGTGGAAATTGTGGGATACGCAACTAGAGGGTTAATTTACGTCAGCAACTTGGACTTCAATTATAGTAGCTATTTTACTTTATTTTGATTCCATTTTTATGTTATTCTTGTCTTTCGTCATATAAGAAAGTGAAATTATGTATCATCCCTTTCAACTCTCCACTTGAATAGCAGGTCATTTGCAAATCTTTAAGGATATTATTATTTAATGTCATTATTTAAAGTCAATAGAATAAGATTAAAACCACTCTGCCGATATCTTATTATGGTATTATTTTATTATAAAATTTTCATTGTTCTTTTTCCCAATTTTCTCCAAAAAATTAGCTTAGAATGAAAACTCCAAAAATTTTGGTCATAAGGAACTCCAAAAATTCCATAGTTAATCTTTTGTTTAAAATAGCTGAAAAAAAAATGCTTCATTTCATCATTTCTTAAATATTTTCTCGGCAAAAATTCAAATACTAAACTGCATTAAATGACTCAATCTACCGCTTTAAAAATTGGTAATTGCGGTTGTACTAGTGAAGATATTAAATCAAACAAATAAAGCAAAGCAAACACATTTATTTCCTAATATAAAAAAATATATATGATTAACGTTGGGTTCTTTATTTTTAATATTCTTTGCATTCATAAGAAAGCATCGCGGAAAAAAATAAATTACTTTATTCTCATGCATAAAAGTCAGAGCATTCAATTCATAAAACGTTTTCTACAACAATGGTATTTCTCCAGACTATCTTCAAATCAGCTAAGAAGGGAGAAAAAAAATCTATTTAAATACCGCCGTAATTGAATAATATTTACCCACTAAACTAAGAGTCGGGTTTTTTCGACAATATTTTTCATAAAGCTGTGTTTCCTGTTCGTTATAGCTATGACAAAGAAAAATTAGAAATTTTAATTAGTTCGGAGATAATTTATTCATTGTTCCTGTAATAAATGCGCATTGTCCTAATTAAACATAATAAACTCTTTTTTTCAATAATTCCCTTTTCGTAATAAAAAGTTGAAGCTGAAAAACTGTTCTTTGTCTGAAACTCAACATAATGATAAAGTCCAACATATCTTAAATTAAGAACAAAATGATTTAAATGCGCTTATGCTTTAACGATTTTTTTTTTTTTGCTTTGATGCTTTGAAATGAATGAATGAATGAAAAGTTGAAAACAGATTCAGTGTTCAATTAATTATATATCTTCAATATTCTGGTTTTCTGTTTAATTATAAGTACTATTAATTCAGTTTTCAATTACAGTTTTATTTATAATCAAAAACATAATAAATAACAATGATTTTTGAATTGCATTTCATTATTAAAAAATTTAAAATTATGTACCAAAGGAGCTTTAAAAAATTAATTTTAGATGCTTAAAGTTGTTTTTAAAAAAGTTAGACTGAATTTATGCTTTGAACTTACAAAAACACTCACGCTTTTATTAAATTCAAGATTCGATTCGTTGTCAAATCTTGAATACGGCTTAAACTTTTCCATATCTCTTTAAAGTACACAAGTAGAAATAGTGACATTCATTAACGAAGATGAGTTTTTCAAAATCTTTTGAGGTATTTATCTGAATATTTTCCCTTAGCATATTTTTATAAAGGGTTAAAATTAAACAATAACATTCGTCTAAAATAAATATAATATCTTAGTAGTTTACATAGACAATACTTATTTTATAACCCTATAATTTTTATATATTTCATGAAAAACCAGTAAAAAATTATGTGATTTCCTCTATGTTCTTATCAAAACTGTAATATGACATGTTAAAAAGTTTTTATAATCCCATGTATTGTAGTTTAGGTTCATAAAATATTGTTTTAACTTTAAATTATTTGTATTTCTTTGAACAAAATATATTGGGCATGAAATTTAGAGCTGAATTAGAAATCTTCTAGAAGTATTCATGCTTAGAGATGAATAAATTTTTTGAAAAGAAACACCAGAAAATAGATTTTATGGATAATAGACTAGTTTATAGCTGTTCGTCGGATTATACATAAAAGATGCAATTTATATATGATATATTAGCTTAAAATGTTTCAGGGGAATATTTCTTTATTCCTACTTATCGAAAATGTTCCTATCTTGGGAAAGATTGGTCTCTACTCTGAAAGAGATTCTACCAATGATCCTTGATGTATGTAAACCTAGTGAAAGCTAAATCTGAGATCGAAGGTCAAACTCTGTCCTCTCAGTTTTGTAATACATTTCAAGCAGCGTGTGTTAATTTCAGTAATGTTCTCGTCCTTTAACCGCTGTTAAAACTCAGTTCCACTAATTATTCTTCTCTATGCTTTTAAAGGAAACAATAAAATAACAAACTTAAATTTGCTGGCATCTTATATCTTTAACAAAAAAAAATCCATTAAAATTAGGAGTTGAGAAATTTCAAAAACTGAGCTGTATTTTAGAAATTGATTAAATATCTATATTGCATTTTGCAAAGATGAAAGTGGTATGAAATGTTTTTTATCTTATATTCAATTTCTTATATAATTTAATAAAAATGCTTTTCAAATTATTTCTGAAATGACCTTTAAAATCTTTAAATGACCAATATAATAACACTTTCTAAATATTTCTTAAAAAATTAAATTTTCATTCGGTCAATAATGTGTTAAAAGTTAAATAAAAAAAGTTGTAGTTAAATACTACTACAAGTTAGAAGTAGCTATGAATTTCCGAATAAAAATTCTTAGATATCTTATGACTTTTATTATCATTTTTAAAGAATCTAAAAGTGATAATTTACTTTTTGCTTAATTTTCCTAAATAACATGTAGTCTTTAAAAAACCAAACCTCGAAGTTATATTTTGATTATTATTTATGTGTTTTTTTTTTGTTTTTTCCTTCTATACATAAAATAAATAGATACAATTTATGTGGAATAAGTTTGAAAAAATAAATGCCTCAAAATTTACCTATTTTTACCCGTTATCTAATTTTATAAATTTTATATTTCAATATTATAAAAACCCAGAATAGAATAGAAATTCATGATATAAATACTTTACCTTTTAATGATGTAATTTTCCTTTTTAAATCAAAAATATTTTTAGATAAGTTATCATTTTTTAAAATTATTTATATCTATTTAGATTCATATTAGTTATTAAGGTTTTAGATCCTTTAATTATTAAGTATTATCATATTATCTAAAAAAATGCAAATATCAATCCATTTACGATATAGTCTGAGAAAATATTAATTAACTTTTTAAATTTTGAAAAAAATAAATTAAATTTTTTAACTAAGAGAATATTATTTTAGTGTCTTTAAAAATCCCTTTTCTAGGCATATTAGCAACATGATTTTACGCTTATATTAATTTAACAACTAATAAAGCTAAATATGGAATCCAAAAATGATTTATGATATTTATGTAATATAATCTGAAGCATACAACTCAGTATTAATTGACAATATGAATTCTGCATATGCTACAACAATCAGCTGTATGCCCATAGAAGTAATTTTTATTTCGTTGTATAATCGCTACGCATTGTAATTGCTTCGATATATTCGTTATTCGGCTATCGTAATGTATTTTTTTACAATGGAATAGCATCAAAATTTTTTTAATTATGCTCTTTCAGGATTTACTTTTTTTAAATCTCAGATTAGATGAGAGTTAATGTTAAAATCAAACACAATAATAATAAAGCATATCATAAAAAAGAGTAATTTTGTTTAACGTGTTTTAAAATTATCACTTATTTAGTTTGATGTACAAATTAGAAAAAAATCATGCTGCCTTTTGTACACCTTTGCCAAATTTTTACTGAGAATTATGGATGATATATTCTTTAAAAGATAATATATTATTGAATTAAATTAACAGATTCCATAGTAACATTTAAAAAATACATATTAATTTTATAAGTAAATTGGATTTTGCATTGCGTATTACTTAATTGTAATGCACGTTATACAAAAGTTTGGATTATTTTACATAACACGATAGTTTTAATATCACAAAAAATCATAAAACGAATAAAAAACTATTCTTAAATAGTTGTTTCAACTCCTTCATGGCATTGATGATATTGTTCATAATAAATTAATTTCTCATGAAATGAAATAATTTTTTATCTACTGCATTGATACTATAAATAACTACTTCTTGATGTAAACCTTATTATTCTCCTAATTGATGAAAAAAAAACAGATTTTCCCATCTATTATGAGAATATTGATTTCTTTTTTATGAAAATGGCCTTCCTCATGTAAGGAATCATTTCATATCGCGTTCATTTTAAAAGAAATCATGCTCTCTTCAAATATTTCTTCCACTGTTTATAGCACTATGCAATTTTTAAAGAGTGAAAATACTTCCCATAACTTTTAAACTAAAGCTTTTCAATTTTTTTCACCTTTTAACTCTCTAAACTAACTCCACGAAACAAGTCGTGCCCCTTTGACGACTCAGCACCAAACGAATCCCAATGTCTCTTGGAGAAACTGCAAAACTCACGAATCACGGACTTACTTGAAAAAAGGGAGAGACTGAGGAGGAATAAAGGGGTCCGAGGGAGAAAAATACATAAAAGTCTTTGACAGTTACTCCGGGACATGACATGAAAAGAGCTCCTTTTTCGCTTTCTCAAAGGTTTATTCCAAGTCGGGCTCCAAGCAAGAAAAGACGTCATTCTCAATATCTGTCAGCCCCAAAGTAGTTTTCAGCTTTGTGCTGGAAACTCGCAAGATGAGCGATGCTTCAGTTCACGTACAAGATGTGGATTTGGCGATCTTCTTTTTCTACATTTTTTACTTTCTTTCATTCATTTGTCATGCTTTTCATACTCGCGTGCATTCCTCAACTATGTGTCGATGCTCAAGACGTTAAGATGCGATGTCTTTTGCATAAAAAAATGCATGTAAAATAATGATGCAGCTTTCATGACTTGAATTCGAAGTAGACATATATACTCCTGATTGAAACACGAAATATGACTATTAAATGAACAATGATGAGACTTTATGATGGAATATCCAAGAAGATTTCTTTTATTTTAGATTTACATGAATTATTAAAGAATGCAAAGTTACATTTATCAGGTTAAATCCATCTCTTTGTAAACCGTATGTGAACTCAAATGTTAGAGTGAAAAACGTCTGAATTAAATGCTTTTCATGATAACACCGTGCTATTAGATATTATTAAATATATTTTAACTTTATTCCTCCATTTATAAAACTAGACAGCTTTTATCCTTGTTTTCTTCCAGCTGTTCCAAAAAGGGAAAAACAAATGCAACCATAACAAAGCAATACAACAAATAATATGAATTTTTATGATCCAGTTCAGTAAATATAAATCTAAACATTTATTAAAAGAATAACTCAATGCTACTGTCCCTCGCCGAGTTATGACATTTTTAAATTTCAACGATTATAGAAGAATTTTCAAACTTCCTTATATCAAATTTTTAGGTTATTGCTACTATTTTCAAAGTTTATCATAGATTTAACTCTCAATATTGAAGTAATCCCTATATATCTGGATGATATTTCGTAATATTAGTACATTTTTGAATTTTCGAAGAAAATTTTAATGTTTTTTGAAATACAAAATGTAAGATTCTAGGCATTACATAATTTTAAGAGAAAATCTCCACTTTCTATGTTTTCTTTTTACTATCTATAAACTGACAATTCCTCTAATATTCTTTTTCTAAAAATGCAACAACATACGAATAATAACCATTATTTTGTCATTTTCATCATAAATTTCGATAAATTTATTGATAAGCAATTTATACTTAAAAAATGTCAGAAAATGCATTGATCTTACAACCGAAAATAACCAGATTATCTAAACCATTAAACGTATTTTTTTCTTTTTCAAAGGGAAGGAATTTTTGTACAGCATATTAAGTCAAATTATAGCCAAAATTATCTATTTCTTAGCATTAATCGATGACAGATTATTTTATGATATCTCAATCTTTGAATCGATATATAAAATAACAAGCATATATTTTAATGTCAGATCATGGAATATCAAATTACTTATTTTCAGATTTCTAGTTTTTAAATGTATTGCAATAACACACAGCTTTATTTTGAAAATAAACATTTCATAATATCCTTCTATTTATATAGGGGAGAAAATGCGTAATTTTAGAATTTGAAGAAAAAAATATCTTTTATCATTTATATAAATAAAAATGAATATTTGTCTGTATATATCTCATGTGCTGATACCACTCACCGGATTGGCAATAAAACTTTGAATACTTATTACTTGCACTTACGGGTAAATATATCTAATACCAGATTATCTAACTAGATAATCTGGTATTAGATATATTTACCGCATCCATTAACTAAGGATTATTGTCAAAATAACTGTCCAAGGAGACAGCAGAATCAGGAAAGGTGCTGAATTCAAGCTACAGGTTAATATTTCGTAGCTATTGTACGCAAATGCAATGTAAGTATTTCTCTAAAGTAATAGCATTAATAGAGAGTACGAGAGAAAGGTTTAGGAGATGCACTCTTATAGGTTAAAATTTTAATTAAAAACAATAAAATTTTAGCCCTTTTCGCAGCATTTTCCAGAAATATTAGAGTACAGAAATTTTTGTATTATTTTAAATTTAAAACAATATTAATTCAACTGTATCAACAAATTTATGGCATAAATGTATTTTCTGTATTTAATCAATCTTAAATCAAAATATTTTAATCACATTTTTTAATATTAATCCTGAGAATTTAGAACGAATCACGAAAGAAAAAAAAATTTATTTCCTTCCAAATTTTAAAGAGCACCAAACATTTCAATTCCAAATGAATATATAAATCTATTATATAAAAATGAAAAGTTTGTTCGTACTTAATGCACTTCCGCACTATTCAACCGATTTCTGTGCAACTCGGTCCATTCATTGCCTGTACCTCCATGTAGGTTATAGGCAGAATACTGTTTTCATATATGGTACATAAAAAGATATTTTTGTTTTTTCATATCCTATGCGCTTCTGTACCAATTGCGATGAAACGTGGTAAAAACTATTGCTTGCATATCCGCGAAGGCTATATTTTAAAATTCATAATTGACAAAAGTCAAAAAGCACATCCCATCGGAATTAATCGCACATATATCAAACAAAATGAAATTAGGAAGGATTTCAGTCAATATTAGGGAAATGAAATCAAAATTACTTTGTGAAAGTGCTAATGCATTTCTTCTCATTAATGAATAGTCTTTTACGCAGGATGTTGCTATTCACTGCGGACATCACTTTGTCTGCAGCAAACAGCACATATTATTCAGAGTTGATCTCGCACATAAAAAATAAAATTATGATCGATGCCGCTCAAGGTAAGTTATATATAAAGGAAATTTTCCAGCGTAAACAGTATTTTTTGCTATTTATTAATTGAATCTAGCTACGCTATTTCGATTATACACTTAATAGATCTAACAGCGCAACTTCTGTAAATTAGCCAAATCGACCTTCATAAACAAACGAGGAACGACAAAATAGCAACTAAGCAGATCTTTTACAAATTGTAAATTCACGTATTTCAGAGTTTCAAGTTCAACATGGGCAAAGATCGAGAGATAACGTTTACATGCTATCTGATGAAGAGTATCAGAATCAAAAACCAATATGAGGCAACGATGCGTGACAATTAAATGTCTATCAGAGATGTGCTCACTCCACGCATTCCCATTATTCTCCTGAACATTCTTTTTGATTTAAAACGACCGTAGTTCGAAATTCCACTTGCGTTATCGATGATCATCAACAATGTGAAAGGTCAATATTTCAAGTTTGCTTACTGAACCTAAAAAATCCGAGTTTTTCAGATAACCAGTTGTATGCTAGATGCTACGAGTCAGACAGTCAAGAAATTTATTTCTTTCTGCTTAAGATGGAAAACAAAACAAAAAAATATTGACTACCCTAATACTCTTGAATAATAAAATAAGAAAGAGTGGGAAAAACATTTACACTTCTATATACATCATTCAACTTCAAGGAATGTATTCATTTCAAATATGGAAATAAATACCATTTTTTTTCTAATATTCTTAATTAAATAAGACAGTTGTTTTAAACTTTTAACGATATATCCATAATAATTTCTTTTGAGGCAGCAACGTTCCAGGTACCAGCTGATCGGCTGTATACAAGAAGCAGAAGGTACCAGCTAATCTTCAATACAAAGCAATTGCTGTGTTTAAATACATTAACATATTTTAAATCCTAGATTAAAAATTGATTGAGGGTATAGAAATTTGTTTTAAAAGAACTTGAATTTTTATACATATTAAATTATTAACATCATGTTAAATTCAAGCAAAGCCTTGTATATAGCCCCATTTCTTATAAATTTGGTAATCTGATGTATTTTTCAGATAACCTTAGCTAGCAATTTTTACCTGAAGCAAGATAAATTTCCTTCATTCGTGCTAAAGCAACTACCCTTTCTTTAGCATTTAGAAAGCCATTCTTTTGTATGCATGTATCCTAAGTCAATCTATCTCAAAGCTTCTACATGCATGTAGAAGACACCGCTTACAGTGAATTTATCGCTTTTTTATACGACGACACAAGTTTGACGATCAAAGAAAAGTTTCCTACATCTCCTTTTATTTTTCCATCTTTCATCCATTCTTCACTCGTTTCTCATCTGTATGGTAAGATAATCCTGCATTCGTTCTCTTTGAATGCATTCAAAATATCATTCGCTGGTTTTAAAAGGAAGGAAATGATCATTTTAAGGTTAAAGTTGAGGAATCAAATATTTTCGTGTATTACATGAAACCTGACCTCATGTATATTTATGGGGTTTCCAATTCTATCTGCGAATGGTGAGTTTCGATGGGTATAGAGATTTTTAGATTTGAAAATTAGAATTTTTTGATAAACCTATGGCAATAAAAGTTATTAACAAGTAGCCGAATATGTATTAAAATATATTTTTAAACATATGTTTCATGCAAACAGATAAAAAAATTAGAAATTTATTTCAGGTTTCAGATATATTCAATGAAATTCCGTATTTGTTGCAAAAATTCATTTTTCTTTATTATCAATTTTTTTTAAACTTAATTCTAATTTTGAGGCAGAATATTTACGAAAGAAACTTTCATGAACTAAATTAATTCTGAAATTTGATTTGATTAACAAATTATTTTTACAATGAAACTAATCCAAATAAAAGAGCATTTATTACTTTGACAATAAGTAGGAAAATGTTAATCCTTTCCTAACAAACTTAAAAAATACTAATTATTTTAGTATTTTTGTAAGCTAATCTAAAAAATAATAAATTGGAATTTTCAAGAATAACTTTATCCATTTTTAACCTGACAAATGATTAAAATTATATTCAAGAAATCCATTTAGGAATTTCCTTATTATCTAGTGAATCTTTTCAATATCTAGTGGGCCATTTTAGGAAAGATCATAAAAATATTTAAGAGAAGACATTCCCCATTAATTTGTATAAACCTCTTAAACTTTTCTTTGAATTTAGTTTTATTAAAAAAGAGTAACATATAAATGGCATGAAAACTTATTGGTTAATCTTTTGTTTAAAATGTTGTTATAGCTTAGTTAATAAGTCTCAAGCTATCTAATAAAAAATGATAATTGTAGATTACTTCACTAGAAACAAATATTGATGACTTAAAATCTATTGATCCCTCTTTTATCTAATGAATGGAGAAAAATGGCTCTTCAATTAAGTTTTACAATGCTAATAATGGCTTTTGTTATTATATAAAGCGTCATCTATTGGCCTTTTTGCAGTTTTTTTTGGGGGGGCTTCAATAAAATCTCATGTCATTTCAAGCATGTATAACAATTTTTAATACTCGACGTAGAGTTTTCTGCAAATTATTAAATTTTCAACTATTAAAGTATTTGGAATAACCCGATAAATATAAATATAATAATTTTATTTATTTCAGTTTTGAAAATAGTTTTATAACCGCTTCAACGTCGACTTCATTGTAATTTTAACTTCTAAATTATGCCACCTTCATTTTTTCTAAGAATAAAAAGATTATCGGAAAATTCCTTTCTGAAACTACATAAATTTAAAATAAAGTCTCGAGATCTCTTTTTTTTGTTTTCTACCTATTTATTATGTTTATTACGCCATGCTCATCTTTGTTTTTAAAAAGAAATTCAGATAATTATATTTATATTTGTTTACATAAAATAATAAATGAAATAAATAAATACTTGTTTTCATATCAGACTTTAAAAATAGGAAAATACCTTATAATATAGTGGAATGAATTTAAAAACATTAATGTATTTTTTCATATTTTTCTTTAAAAATAGTATTATTAAATGTTGATATGAAGTTTTAACTTGCTTGCTTTCAACAACAATTGCTACCTTAATGCAATTCCAAAACATCACTTTAAGCCACGATTCCAAAAAGTAATATTTATAAAATATATTATACAAAACATATTATTAAAAGAAAAAAAAATATTTACCATCATGTTAAGAAAGAAAAAAAAGCAAACAGAGGGAACGAATTTGCAACTCTCTGATAAAACGTTTTGCAAGAACAAAGGATAGCTCACCCAAGAGAGCGAGGGTTCGGAGAAAAGCTGGGAGGCAGCAAATAACGATAAAAGGCACTATCATAGTACAGGGAGGAAAAATCAAGTTAAAAGCAAGTAAAATAAAAGCAAAAAATATCCCACTAAGTTAAAGAAACCTGTGGCAAATACGAATTCCGATATCTCAGAAAGAAATGAAAAAGGGGTCAGGTCGAGGAAAGAAAAAGTATCCTTTGTATATAGATAGTTTAAGTAAGAGTGGTGCAAAAGAACTCAATAATTCACATGATCAATTCGGTGATATCCTTAGCTATGATGGCATGATCCTTAGTATCCTTAGTATTTACAGTTACTTGCCTTAATTACTTACTATGCAAAAGTAAATAACAGTGTAGTTATATGTTGCGATTTTAAGCTATACGTCAAGGAATATAGATACTATTTTTTTAAGTATTTTGATACGACCATTTATTGACGATTCCATCAACCAGGAGATAAGATGGGAAATGATATACGTATTTCAGGAAATAATTTTATTGCTAAATATAAACAGTTCCTCTTTTCATCTTTAATCTCACCTCTATTTTGTCGAATTAAACCCATCCTAAAGCATCCAATAAATACACCTATCTATTGACACAAGAGCCATATTAAACTACATTGGGCCAGTCGTAAGGTTAAAATATAGAAAACATTTTTTTGTAAATTTACAAACTGATTAATAATATTTGCAAAGCCATATATCCTAACTTTGTAAACAAGGATTTAAAAGGGCACCAAATTGAAATGTTAAATAAAATGATAAAAACTATTTACTTTTAAAAATTTAAATATGTTTTTTTTGGGGGGGGGACATTGCCCTACGATCTGCCCATTAAAGGTTGAAAAATTTAGGAATAATTTGTTAGGGCATTAAAAAGCAGTAGATGTAATCATGATAGATTAAAATGATATCACGAAAATATTTTTTAAAAAATGTCAGTATCTTCTAATAAAGATACACTTTTGAATAATGTAAAAATGAAGTTAAGTTTGTAAGAAAATTAGAAGTCTCTTGTAAGCAAATTAAAATCTACAGCTAGATTTGTTAATAATTTAAACACTTTTATGTTTCTGAAATCTCCAGATTAATGCCAGATATCGTATAAAATATTGATATGGAAATTTTTATTGTTCTCTGTCTTTTATTCAGAAGTACAGCTGTTACCTGATTAAACACACGCATCCATAACAATAAGTCACATTTCTATAGTTAAATTTTTGTCATATCCCAGTAAAAAATGTTTAATAAAGTGTGAAATGCTCCTCCTCGGATAGCTGTGCTTCAGAATAAAGGCAGCATTAAATCGTTTGCAAGCACATACTTTTTTCCACAGCACGGTGGCATGCATTAATGTTTCATAAGACAAAATTTATATAAGTTAATTTGCTTCGTAAGGCGAAAAATGTAATTCCTCATACGACTTTTGGGTATTAAAAAAAGAACCATTAAACCTTTATACGCTCGTACTCCTATAACTGTTTTAGAATACATAGAACACCAACGTACTAATAAATTAGTTGTCGTTTAGTTGATAGAGAAAAATGTGGTATCATTTCAATATCAAAGATATATTTTCATCCTTGCTGAGTTATGAATTAATTTTTAATTGATTTAATTGCGTTTAATTTTGAAAATATGTCTAGATTACGTTATCATTCAGTTTATTGGAATGTAAAGTTGAGGCATAACGATCAAAGTTGCAGTTTGCCGATACATAATGCTTCGCTTTGCACAGAAGCATTAGGTGAGAAATCGCATTGAAACAAAACACATGGTTTTGTTTCTAACATATATAAGAAACCGTAAGTATGCTTTAATATTACTTAATAAAGCGGAAATATTAATGCTTTGTTTGATTATATGATGCATGTTGTACAAATTAAAATGCAAAAAAGCTAGACATTTTCTATACAATTTCTTTGTTTATTTAATTAAATTTTTCTTTTTATTTAATGACCTATCATATCAACTTTTTTCCATTAAAATGTTTGACTCGTTTTTTTTTCATATTATGAATGTGTTAGAATTGAAATAACATTCACTTCAACCAAAAGTTATAATTTTTACCAAATATTCATTCTTTTAACATGCAACTATAGTATAAAAGTACGTGTAAATCCAAATTTTATTTGAATCCTCCTTTGTTTATAGCTTTTTTAAATTTAAAGACAACTTTTTAAGAACAGCACTTTGTAAAGATAATGTCCGGAAAATCTTTTTCGAAAAAAAAATCTTCTTATTTTTCTTAATTTATAATTACTTTGTTTATAAAAGCTAAGAAATTACGGCAGTTAAGTTAAGGTTATAACATAGCATAATTGTCTGAATATTAATGCCAGTTCAAAATAAATTTTTTTTATTTCTTTTTCATTAAAAATCATTTGAAGACAAGAAAAGCATTTTAAATATAAAGTAATAAGTGCCTGCTATTTAACATATTCAAATAACATCTGAATGAGAAAAAAACATACAGTATATATTTATTATACAATTATACAATAATTTGAACTGAATAACTTTACGGCTTAAAAATATCTTACTATGGTAGTCTTAAAATTTAAAAAAAAAAACATTAAATGATTTCGGAAATGACCTAACAAATCACACAAAAGTTAATAAACTCACATAGTACGCCTATACTAAGGTCAAACTATGTTAATATAAACTGTAGAAATGGCGAAAAACTTTCTCTAACTGTCGAAATCAAACCATTTATTGAGTATCGATCACTTATTTGATCGATATATTGATTAATTATTATAGGATCATCAAAATCATACTTAGAGAGTTACCAAATGAACTTCGAAAATGATTTGGTCAGCAATCATTAATTTTACTCTTTTTATCTCTTGTAAGCATGATTGAAACTATACTGGCTTCTATTAATCTTCAAATAGGTATAATTTCTAACGACTACAAATTTGAACAATTACTTTCACATCTATTTTGATATTGCTTTCATGGCTATTATCTTAGCTATGATTAATTGTTTATGACATTTAAAGTAGCTAAAAGCTTTAAATCTTTTCCTATATATTCCTTGTCGTTTTATAAATGCATTTTTTATTATTTATATTAAAAAAATATATCACATTAAGCCTAAAATATGATATATGAGTTTTAAATTCATTTCATTTTACCCAATTTATTTTATTTATAGTGAAATTGTTTATAAATATTCCTGATGTTGTAAATTTTTTTGTAATCTCCTGATATTTTACATCAGCTTTGATAGATTTAATTCCAAATAAATTTTAATCAGTTGTCTTTTTTCAATTATTTATAACGAAATATGAACTAAAACAATCTGGAATAGGTGATACATACGGCATTTTTTCTATTAAATATTTTGACAATCAATCTGAGAAAAAAATATGGTTATTCATCAATAATGATTATTCATTAATAACCTACAATTACGAAATGTCACACACGAAAAAATTATTAAAAAAGAAAATAGTTTTATTATTTTAATTAGTATGATTATCAAATAATACTCTGTGCGCAAATAAAAACCCTACAAGTGAAAACAATTATTTATTAAACTATTCCGTAAATTTACAGTAAATTTGAAAATTTCATATATTTATAAAAAAATTAATAGAAAAATAAAAAAACTGAATAATTATAAGAATATAATCTTTATTAATTCATTCTTTTAACTTCCGTCTAATTATTAATGCGCCTTTGCATAATTTCAATTTAAAAAATAATATGTATGTTTTTTTTATTTTGCGCATTTTTAATGAATATTTAATCACCCAATAATAAAACTGGACCCTTTAAAGACATTTTATTACTTGTAATTCAATATTTTAATTATATGGTGCTAACCGTCTTTCACCATTCAAACGTAACCTTTATTCATTTTAACTATATACAACTGAATCTTGTCAAATAATTGAAAGAAGAAAATGATCACGGAATCTGTCATTGCAATGAAGAGCAGAAAATATATCGTGACATTTATCTCACTTTCCTACAAGCACTTTTTATATTTACTTCTCTGCAGTAGCAATACTTAGCATATTTTTGTACTTTTTTGTCCAGCACTATGCAAACTGTTTTTATTTTAATAAAAATTGTATTTTGAATTTTAATTTTTGCTTTTTTATTTTTTGAGAATACGAATTTTTATAATTTTCAAATGTCTTTCGTAAGTGACTGAGTTAAGAAAAAATTTAAAAAATAGTATATTTTAGAATTGTTACGTAAAATAAACTGATTGAAATAACTATAAAATAAAGACATATCAGCTAAAGTCAAAGGTTTGTGAAAATTTCGAAAATTATAGAATTTTTGGCTCAAATAAGCAAAAATCAACAACTCTTTAGTTTATCAAATGATTTGTCAAAACTTTTCAAATATTTCAAAAAATATAACGCCTAAACTAAGAAGCCTAAACTGATGACTTCTCTTTAATTATTATGATTCAACAGATAAAGAATTTTTTTTTTTCATAATGAAGCATTAAAACTTTTATGAGATATGTTTCATTAAAAATATATCTACAGTTAAACAGATATAAAAGAACTGTTTTCATATTTAAGAAACTTCAGACCATAATGGCAAATTACTATTAAAAATTGATTTTAATTTATAAGATTATCTCTAAAAAAGATTTTAATAATAATTAATAACATTTAATAAATAAAATAAAACTGGAACATAAATTATACAAACATAAGAATGAATGTAGCCTACCAAAATATAAAAGAAATAAAATTCATCCAGCCTTTATAAAGGAAACTTTTCAGATATTATATATATATTCCAAAAGCATACTTTTCAAGGTAATCGTCTGTCTTAAATACGTAATAAAGAATAAAGTTGCATGCATAACAAATAACTTCAAACTTCGCTGCCTCATAGAAATGTGTTTATTGACTTCTAAATAAAGGAATAAAAAATAATCCCATGAAATATATTTCCATTTATTTTACATATGTCTAAAATTTTTCATGAAGATGCAGTTCTAAATATGCAGCATTCCAAAATTGAATCCAATAATTTAATTTCAGAGTCTTAAGAAAACATAAAACATTATGCTAGTTAACAACACCAAGTAATTAATATTTTCTCACATCCTCTATTCAAGTGACTTCGTGCTATAATTTTCCGTAACTTGCTTTCGCTAATAGATTTCCCATTACCTTCTTTCCGCAACTTGGTCTTTAAGTTTCTCGTGCCACTCTTCATCGAAGAGAAGTAGGATGAACTCCCTCTAACTGTAACAAGAATCTCCAGGCAATACACAAAGGATTTACCGAACTATTTGGGGGTGCAAAAAGCCCGCGGGTTGTTTATGTAAATTTCGCAATGTTGTTAGCTTAAGCTTGTCGACTGAGCGAATTGTATGTTTCCTCCTGAAAAAAGACCAGTGGAAGAAGCTACTAGAATTGGGGGATCATATACTATTTGCAAGAAGTAAAGATAGTTGAAAAGAGAATCTATAAAGGATTAATTAGTTTTGAACTTTTATTTCTACTTTCTCCCTGCACTTCTAGAACGATAAGATATTATGTACTGGAAAGGAAGGATTTTTCTGATCATTTTGACTAAGAATACAAAGTTAGCTTGCATTAACAAAGTTTTAGATAAACATTGTTTCATTTGCAACTAGGCTTACAGTTACATTTCTATCAAATATTTGTTTCTTTCAGACAAATCAAATGATTATATCGACAATAAAGATATTTCAATATGTTAATAAATTTATATATTACTTCAGATGCATATGCATTAAATTTATGAGTGTTATTTCATTATAGTCAAATATTGTGACTTAATAATTTCAAACTGAGAGTTAGAAAAATTTAGTACTATGATTCTCAACCACTATGCGGCAATACTTTTTTTGTGCCACCAGATTTTAGAAATGTATATAGTAAAAATTATAAATACTTTTTTATTACTAACAAAATTTGTTTAAATTAAAGGAAAGTGAGCTGTAAAAGAAAATTGGTTTTATTGTTGGTGTGAATTTGAATGTTCAGTATTAACCACATTTTTAAATCGTTAAAATGCATCGACAAAAAAAGGAAAGAAAAAGAAATGGTTGAAATTACTGTATATATATGATTGACAGGATTTAAAATATTTTGTTAGCAATTCATCAAACTAAATTTGAATCAATTTCCAGAGTAAGGAAAGAAATGTATGTGGTAAATTATTTCAACGGCAACAAAACCAACTATAAACTTCTCTAAATGAATATGCATTGGTTTTATACAAACATTTTAAATCTCTTTTTCTCATATTCAAAATTTGTTTATTTACTTATCTTATTGGTTAGTTCGATTTTTCTTGAGCAAAAGTCATATTTAACCATGCTAAACCAAGAAAATTTCAGGAAATAAGTTAGTCAATAAAAACAGCCATATTAAAGTATAAAAGCAGATGGCATCATTATAAAAGTGCAGAAAAATTATGAGCAATCATGATAATGTATATTTAAATACTTGTATGCATTATATGTATATATACTTGCATATAGTATTTTTTTCTCATGTTTGATTTCTTACATCGCTTCATTTTAGCCTTCTTATTGCACCATTGTTTTATTTAAAAACCAATGATTTTTTAAAAGTTGGAAAAATGTTTGGGTGGAATTTTGCACCCATTATTTATTTTGATTACGCTATGATAGTCCAAATTCTAAAAATTACGGAAATTTGATACAGTTTTAAGTAGAGTGGTGACATTTTTAATATACACTAGACTTTCAATTAAAAGAGTAAAAAAGTAGAAATAAAAAGTTAATATCTAAAGGAATACAATTCTAAAGCTAATTTTCAGGATTATAAACTAAAATTCCTTTATCATCAAACTTTAATTTACTCACAAATATAACTTTGTTGCGTAGTGGGTAAATCTATTTCATCACTTAATACTTAAAAACGCTAAAAACAATGAACTAATTTTATAAAAATACAAATGCAGTTTGCCAATGAAATTAAATATGCGTGATTGATATTATCTTATTTTTTAGAATAACTCAATTTCACATAAAATTACTATATTTATCACATAAAGAAAAATCAGTTGCTTAAAACGTTGGAATAAATCAGTATAAAATTAGGAAATACAAACCATATCCGAACAAAGATTATTTTTTTTAAGCTATAAAGAATAAAGATGTGAAGTACAGCAAATACTATAGGCTAATAAGTTTGTAAATTCTTCAAAGAATAATTCCTTTTATTCAGATTTATGTATATTCTCTATGTTATATTGAGTTATTCATATCAAAAAAATATTTATATCAAATAAATGGGATAGATATAACTTTATCATTTAGAAGAACTCATATATTCTAAGAAATCAATATATTTATTATATGAAGCAAAATGATCTGGGCAAAACTATTGCATAAAGTGAAGAGAATAACTCATTTTACTCAGATTTATATGCATATTTCTCATATTATAGTGACTTATTCATATCAAAAATTTAGAAAAAAAATAGAAGTATCTATTTTTGTGATTATTTCGTTTTTAAATAAACTAAGATGAAGAACATTTATTTAAAAGTTAAAAATGTATTATTATATAGGTTTTGTTAGTTTTTCTTGAAAAAATTATCATTATTGTACAAATTTTGCTTTTACCTTGAAATGAATTATTAAAATTGATTTTATACTTCAGTAACAAAAGTGCACATATATACTAATAAAAAATGAAAATATTTCAATTTATTTTTAAGAAATCTTAAATTCAGAATTATGTTTACATAAATTATTGCTTACAGAAATTTTTAGATAATAAATCTGTTCGATAGTTTGAGAAAATTATACTAGTAGTAGTTAAATTTTTAGAAAGTAAAGCATGCTTCTTCACTCTTTCAAATGTGATGAACGATGTTGAAATTATATGTCATTATTCTGGCTCAACAATGCTTACTACTATAGATGTCAAAAAAGATAATCTATTTGAAGTAATTATAGAGAATTTGATAACTTAACAGCTGTGATAAAATAACAAAGCCATAATTGATGCTCTACAGAGCAGGAAATCAACTCAAGCAAACAAAGAAAAATAGGGAGATTTTTTTTTTGAAAAAAAGAAAGACTCAGAAATAAAGAAACCAAAGAAAAATTTAATTGGACCAAAAAATAAGGGAATTCGTTTCATCCTTCTACTATCAAAAATAAATCCTGAAAGAAATCAAAAGTAAGTAATTGCTTATACAGACAATTTCGTTTTTTTCATCTTTTATTTACTTTTTTGTAGAATCGTTGAAAATAAGATATTTTTATTTTTATTTCATCATAAAAAATGTCTTAATATTTTATTTATTATTAATCTCAAGTTGCTTGTACTTGTTGTTCATTGTTTAAATTGCATTTTTTTACTATTAAACATTTTAAATAAAAAGATTTTAACCTTTGGCCATTTTGATGCTTTTCAGCATTTTAAATAAGTTTTTTACCAGCGAATTAGGGGCAAAAAAACGAAAAGCACTAGCTCTTGATTTAAAATTTTTAAAAATCAGTCACATTAATTATAATTAATTGCATAAATATTCGTAATCAACAAGAGTTTTTAACGCCTAAGTAATTAAGACCGCTTTTAGCTTCCACTAACAGGCGAGACCAAAACTATTTCTTTTTCTATTAAAGACCTTAAATTGAATTTTTTCTATGCAGATGCAATAAAAAGGCCTGATTATTTTTATTTTTCTCTAATTATGTACAAATTTTACTATAATGTGCCTTTTATATCATGTATCAGATTGCAAAAATTTCATTACTTTATATCAGATTCCCTTTTTCTACAATTTTTAAATATCTTTTTGATGGCATATTAGCCAGCATTTGGTTCTGAATATTAGTAATTTAGCATTTTACTTTCATTGTTTTTCTTTCTTATACCCCTTGGATTGTACTCCAATTCAAACCAAGTCCAAGAAATCGGGGAAAGAGGGATGCAGAAGCTGCTGAAGGTAAAGACCCTGAGCACCCAAAGGCAGAGGTTTGACTTTAGCTTATATGAAGGTAACACTCACATACTTGCACAACCCCTTTTTACATGGGGAGGGGGCTCGTTCACACTCTTAACAGACAAAACACAGGCTAAAAAACAACTATGCCCTAAACATAATTCGAACCTGCGACGCCCAGTTCACAGGGAAGACGCGTTATCCTATTTTACGTTTTTTCATTTACATTAATTTGGATCGTTCTAAATATTACATCTGTTGTATAATCCCTTTTCTTAATCAATACAAACATTATAGCTATAAATATGTTACTGGCGATATTCAAATAATATTTATAGCGTGTGTTTATTATTTAAAATGTGTTTAAATAAAGTTGAGCATATTAAGCATTATAGTGAATCTTCCAGTCATTTATCCAAATGTCAATGAATTAAGAATATGAGAATGCATTGCAAGATCGGGCTTTTTTTTTTTTTTTTTTGTCTATTTAGTATTGTTTTCAATCCAAAGAGAATTACTGTCCGAAACGTTACAAGTGCATGCGTACAAGCTTTGCGGGTATGCTGTACATGCAGTAATATGCATAATGATGATAAATTCGATAGAAAAGTTCATGTTGATCATTTTATAAATATCATAATGAACACTAAAGATATTTTATCCAAATTTATAAAAGCAATCTGTAAAAAATAACATAAATATTTATCTAATACTTTCAAGAGTCTAAATCTCATTAGAATTTTCGTAAGGATAAAAAAAAACAATAAAAAACTAAAGATGTAATATTATTGCCCTTTGATGTATATTATACATAAAGAATTACATGCGATGTGTGTCAATATTGTCTGCATTGTAAAATGCAACTATGGTGAGCTAGATTAAACTGACTTTTCAATTTCGAGTTTGCTGAAAATATAAATATAATAATATGGTACTAATCTTTATTTTGTAGTAAGGCGGATAGAAGAGAAAGGATGAGGCATGATAGTTTCCTGAGTGTTTTTTGGTATTTTCTAAATTTTAAATCAGAAGCAAAAAAAAATTCATAAACAAAGCATATGTTTGAAAAATGAGATCCCGAGTACAAGATAATAAATAACCCTTCCATATAGTTTAAGCATGGATATATATTACACTGATTATATAGCGCAAATTAATTGATCTAAACACATGCATTCATATTATTTATAATTTAAATCTGCTAAAATTTCCCAATAAATAGAAATCAATTTTGTGTCATACATTTTACGAGGGAATCCCTATAAAATTTTCATTTTTTCAGAATAATTTCCCAATAAATAGAAATCAATTTTGTGTCATACATTTTACGAGGGAATCCCTATAAAATTTTCATTTTTTCAGAATCAAGTGTTAACTGATTTCTTTAATTGTGCTCTATTTGGAGCTTCAACAATCTCCTCAAAGATACAGCCAGGGCATATTTACTAACCAAGGAAAGTGGGGAACTGCCTAAAGTATAACTTTAAGGGAACTAAATTTTATGCTTTTATTTATTATTAAATGAAATTAAATACAATCGAATTTATTCAAATTTAAATAAAGTATTATTTAATTTTTAGACCGTTATTCAATTCAAAAATCTGAAAAAAAAAATTTAAAAAAATAGTGTTTATAATTTTTAAAGGATGCCCGAACATATTATTGAATATTTTTTTAGCTTGAGGTAAAGAATTGCTTATTAATTTTGTTTTCTTACTATTTTTTTAGAATTACTTTTGATTTCAATTGCGTCCTTTCTCCTTTTTATATAAGTGAATTGAGACCCACTTTTCTGAAGATGATTGGAAATTAAGCGCTTTTCTTTTTTAAATTTTGAAAATGTATTACTATAAACCATTTATATAAAAAATATATTGCAATCAACAAAAATTTAATTTCGAAAGATTTTATTTGGAAAGATTAAAGAAAGATTAAAAATTTCCAAAGATTTGCATTGCCCCAAAACGGCTTTATTCCCGACTGTATACAGCTGTCGGGCCCTCCGATTTACTGAGCCTAAGACTTTACAGTTGGCCGGTCGGGGGTGTCCAGCTATATCTGTATACAGCTGTGTGTGAAATAATAAACTTTTTATTAAACCTAAAATTAATAGTTACAAAAGGTAAAAAATAGCATACCAATATTTTAAAAATAAAAATTATTACTGTTATTTAAAATTATAATCTTTATGTATCGAATTTACATTAAATATTTTTTCGTACCTTCCTTCATGTTATATTTCTTATTTGAACATATTTATATTTTTTTTTTTCGTTCCTTGCATTTGTACAAAGAAAAGAAAATAAATCCATTTGCCAGAAATTGACTAGTTATAGCCAAATATCTCTATGATCATTTGATATGTTATGACTTACTTTCATTTTTTGGGGTTTCCTCACCAATTTGAAACGCCTATTGAAACCCGTGGTCAGAGATACAGGTACTATTGCCGGCTTGTGTGAGAAACCTATTGTGTTCGATAGATTTCATGAATCTCTATATAGCCGCATTGAGAAGTGCATTGACATTAACTCTATCGTGAATTTCAGCTCTTCTTGAAGTCTGATATATTGTTTGATAGACACGACTTTATCAATTCTGTATTATGTATATGACATCAGTATAAAATTATCAAATAAGTACTTCTGTTAGACTGTCTAATGACCTTTAAAAGCTCAATATATTCGTTTTGGTATTTTCTAAAAACATTATTTTTATTTTTCTCATTTAATTTGCTAGGTACATACACTGAAATTGATTCAAAGTAGAATAAAATATAGTACAATTTTTTTCCTACATTCGATGTGATATTTTGTGCATACATGATTTAAATTTTTTAAATTCCATTTACAAAGGACGTATTTTCGAATTTATTCAAATTAGAAATCAAATATTGTATACATATTAGAAATAAATTATATACATAAAATTCTTATTTAATAACCTTTTTTATTATATTGTTTCAAAAATATTTGTTACATTAACATGAAAAATGAAGTCAATTTTATAATTAAATAGCATTTAGATTTCATTCAAAGGATTTATTATTTTATGTGAAATTCATGTGAATTCTGATTTTTTTTTTACATCCGAAATATTGAAATTAAATCTCTTGCAAATGACCCGTTCTTAAATGTTTTTTGTTTTACTTTATCAGGTTTTGGTAGATAAAATTAGTTTTATAGACAAATCAAATCGGATTTGATAACTCTAAATCTATATTGGATAACTCTAAATCAAATGGTTTATCCTGTAAAGAACGGGCACATATACACAAACGTTGATAATGCTGATCAAGTTTTGACTTAATAATTAAATATTATTTTTTTGTTATGCTAAACAAAAATCGGGGCAGATGAGGATTCATTAAGTGAAATCTGTTTTTTTATTGTTTCCCCTACAGACCATTTGTGAATCTCCCCCAACCTTCCATTCCGTCGCATCTTGGCGAGCACCACCACGGGAGGCATTCAGTTTTCAGGGCACGTCTGGTGGTGTTCATGCTCCCGTGATCCGCAGTCACGATGCCACCTTGGAAAGGGAGAAATACGGGAGCATGCGTCAAAATCAATTATGGCCACCGTAAAAATCGGGTTTCTTTACAAAATCTCTGCCGGCTCCTTGCATTCCAACCATGCTCGGAATTAGTTTCTCCCAAACACATGAATGCAATAAAGTCTCCCCTCACCCCTTTTATTTTTAGGCTTCCTTCCCAAAAAGCATGGTTGCCATTTCGGTGAAGAAGAATGGACCAGTCCCGCAGAGGGAAAAAGTTCTCGGCACAAGATTGTCTTCTCCTGGCCGCTAATGAGTTCTCCTTTTGCGAAAGAGGTTCAGTTTTCGCTGAATATCAATTATCGGAAGAGACACATCGAGGACGAACTATTTTATGGGAAGAGAGTTCCTTTTTTGTATGTGTTTCTTTGCTTTTTCTTGTTTAGTTCGATGCAGTTTTTGGATTTATTTGAATATAGTTTATGTGAGGCCAGGCAAGCATGGAAATGAGTCTTACGGGAGCTTAGCGAAAAGACAATTCGTTAAGAAAGTTGCAATTGTACAATAAATATTAATGATAATAAAATTTCAGTTTTATTTTTTGTTTTGTATTGAAGACGATACGTATGTATTTTAAAAGAAATTTTGGGCAGTTATTTTCCTTACTGTATAAATTATATGTAAAAGGCTTTCATGCAATCATATTCAAAAATTTCATTTTTTTTTGTTTAAGTTTTTCATTATTCTTTTGTTAGAACTATTTTTGTTTAAACTTACATTAATTAAAAATGGAATCTATATCACAAATATGTGTGCGTTTTTCATATTCCTAGTTCTACCGATGGAAACATCAACCGACTTTTATTCCATAAATTCTATATCCTATACATTTTAAAAATTTATCTCATTGACTTTTGATTATTTAGCGAAACATTTCACAACAGTGATTTTATGGAATATTTAGAACTGAAATTTGTCTACAAAATATTGTTGTAAACCGAGAATTCTAATTCCAATGATCCAACGAGGGCAAATTTAAAAACAAACCATTTTGTAAATATTTTTAAAAGCGAGGGAAAAGTAATCAAATTTTATGATTAAGTTTTGAATATCAGTAAAAATTATTCTTAAATAAACGAAGCCTATTTAAAGACTGATCTCTGCTCTGATGAATGATTTTTTAATGTGTTATTCTTTAAAGTGCGTTACGCTTGAAACTTTCGAAATTTACTCCTGGGCTTATTGTTGGGATCATAAGCTTCAAATTCAGTTCAGTTGTGTAGTCAGATAGAAGATTCGATATCCTTTCTATATTGAATACTACCCGCCTTTGTCGACCAGCTGGTTCGCCCTGAGTAATGCGTTTTAAATTTTCCATTAAATCACATATTAATTGGCCTTGAAGTAATTCCGAGCACTGATTGGCCTGAAATTAATATTTTCTTTAAGATGATGGACGGAAAGCTCTAAAAGAACACTTCTTCATAATAATATTCTTTAATTTTATAAATCAGTCAGTTTTAATTATTGATTTAGAAGCCTGATTGATGTAGCAACTTTTATTTAAAATATTAATAAAAATATTTTGTGAAATATGGCTCACAGAACAAAGTATGAAAAAATCTAAAACTCGTTATTCATAAATGCATTGTTTGACACAAGCTACATAAAATGTAGTTATTTACTTTATTAAGTCAAATTAATAGTATTAAACAATATATATGCCTATTAATAATGTTTTACAAATTAGCCATTGGACCGGAGTTTGAATGCATATCCTGTATAAATAAAGATAATTTATTGAATTAATGACTTAAGTATTGCAAACGATCATAGAATCTTTGCCTTGCATTTTGTAAAGAAAATATCACATTTTATATATATTTCATTTTATCCAGTCACGTGCTGAAAGTTACATTTCTTTAGGTTTAACCTGCAGTAAAAGTTGATTTTTTAAATCTGAACTTCCGTCAAAAAGATGGCAACACGGTGATAAAACCTAATTTTTTCCCTTTGACGTGCTCTTGCAGATTATTCTGCTTTATCCGAAATATATTGTTGAAAATATGTTTAAAACATTTCTTTAACAATTCGTTTAAAATAGAAGTTTAAGTTATATATTAAAACACTGATACCATTAGAAAACTAATTTTTTAAATCTCTAACTTGTAAAAATCATGTTTGTGCGATAATATCTTCGGAAGTTGTTGCGGAAAAATGTTGAAATTTCGCTTAAATTTTAATTAATTCGAATTCGAATTCGAAAAATTCGAAAAAACGGGCTCCAAGGTGCACATTTCCGACCTCCAAGGTATACATGTACCAAATTTGGTAGCTGTTAGTCTAACGGTCTGGCCTGTAGAGCGCCAAAACACACACATTGAGCGTCATTATAAGTATAGAAGTTTCTATGCAAAGATCCTTTTTTTGCAATTTTGTTACTCAGAATTAATTAATGAAGCTTAACTATAATTGGAGCATTTTCAATTTTAAAACTACTTCTCATCCACTGATATAATTGGATATAAACAAATATTAAAGGATTTTTTTTAAAAAAAACTTTAAAAATAGTTTAATTAATATTTATTATAACAGTATCTTAACATACTTAAAATAGCTCATGTTTATCAATTTCAATTATGTTTTTCAGAAGAACAAGTTTCGTAAATTTTTAAGAAGACCATTAAGAACAAATTTCATAAGTTATTTAACTGAAATTATTAGCAATCACTAGCATTGGCAAATCAAATATACACCATTGACGGCTTATTTTAAAATTATAGGTATCTTGAAACTAATGATAAAATCGTGCAGCTTGCACTAATTGGTTTGAAATGGAACCGGAGTTCCTTCGTGGAAAATCTAGAATTTTTTGAATTATAATAAAGAGTTTAAATTACTAGATAATTTTGCATATCAAAAACTGTAATTTACCTCGGATAAAGCGTTCTTTGGCGAAAATACATACGCATTCAGAGTTTGATTACCTCCTTTTAAAATATATACTGTTGGAATTATATGTTTTTAAGATATTAAACAACATTAGCAACATTCCATTCGCTCATACCTTGTCAGATCATCGAAAATAGTCTTGTTCCTAAGAAACATTTATTTATGATGCAACATTTGAGCTCCTTGAGCTGATCTTTCAATTCTCGTAAGAACCCATTCAGATATCATATCCTATAAAATGCTTCCCTCCACTGAAAATAAAACCAATGTTTTTGCTAATAGTTCTGGCTAGCAATATTTAATAGTTCTGGTTTTTTATCAAAATAACCTTAAAGAAATAGTAATAATCTATAAAATTTTAGTATATCTATTATAATAATAATGATAAAATCAAAAAATATATACTTCGTTTCTATCTTTTATGGATAAAAGTCATATTTCAGTAATTTATTAGTTAACTGATTATAGAAATTTTTGGAATTGTTCGATCACTGAATCGCATTCCTTTTAATGCTTCACATATAGAAGTATTTTTATAATCATAAACTTACATAATTAGGGTAATCTTCGTCTTTATAACATGAACTATTATTTACTTCTGTGATATGCATTATTTCTAATAAAATGAATCATTAAATTATTATGTCAAGTAACGTAAATGATTTTCCTCTTTTGGAAGAAAACACTATCTTTCTTTTATCCACATGTAAATTACTATTATTGATATCTATTACTCATTTTGAATTTGATCTAGTTCTCTGAATCTCGTTCTATGCAGTAATTCATATTTTAATGTTAAACTATATGATTTCAAGCTTACGGAATTATAATAATCTATATTTTCCCCTTAATAAGGTAATCGTGAATAAATTCTTCTCCTTTAATATCATATCAAGTGTCTTTTCAAATCGATTCATTTTCAGCATAAAATGATCAACATATGTTTAAACATTGATAACCTGCTAGTTTTTCAAATAAGATATTTCTATCATCCTTATCGGATAAAAAAAATTTCCTCGAAATCATTCCCATATTTTCATTTTGCAAATCCCTGAATTTTTGGCTGGTAGCAAGAAAACCATCATGAATGTGATTCAGGAAGGGAAAACTGTTCTTCCAGGGGGAGGGTTAAATCCTTCTTTAAAGTGAGAATCAATTTCAAATCAACCCTGCGGAGTTAAGCGGAACAAAATACACAGTGCCATCTTGATAAGTGGCTTTCATTTCGCTTCGCAACGGAACAATTCGGGATACGATTGTTTCTTCTCCCTTCTTTTCTTCATAATACCCTTAAAGCTCTTGTGAAAAAAAAGAGGAAAACGAATTGGCGAAAAGAACTGCTAATTATCCAGCAAACAGCATTTCCAGGACTTACTGCTGCTTTATTTTCTTTTTAATGCAGTGCTATCTGCAGAAAAGGGTGAATGAAGTTCACTGAAGATGGAAAAAAAGAAAGAAATTCTTATCATTAACGCTTCTGTTATAGAGCTTGTCTGAAAAGAATAAAAGAAAACAGTCTCGAAAATGAGTTGGAATTTGCGGAGAGCAAAACGAGGGAAATCCTTCTGTGGTCTCGATAGTGATTTAAGTCA
>JAPMOQ010048382.1:8046975-8077929 GCA_026543055.1 Argiope trifasciata
GGTGCCTTGCTAGTTGAAGGATTCATCAAGAATATTTATTGAAAACAATGAAATCATTTGAAAAAGAATCAACCACACAATTAACCCTCCAAGCGGCGGAGACGTTTTTTTCTGGAAGGCACATCCCCTCCGAAACGGGCGTAACCGTGTTTTTTCGCTCTGTTCAGTTGTTTCCGAGACGGGCGCAAACGGTTTTTTCCTACTTTCAGTTGAAGCGTCGAAAAGGGCGAAGACGTGTTTTTTCTTCTGTGCCGTCCCCCTCCGTTAATGACCTTCTTGTCAGTGATAGATTACTTAGCGATAACCCCCTAAAGAGAGCCGCCTAGAAGCACTTAGCGGTCATAAAAGAATTCCTTATCGTTAAATGATTTAAGTAGGAGGTATTTCATGTGGTTTTCGGAAACTTGTGAGAAAAAAAAATCTCACTAAATTTTACTTACCAAAATAATAACTTCAGAATTCATTCCTTAATAAAGCAAAATATTTTTAAATAGATTTTTTCTTAAAATGTTGCTATTAAACAATTTTAAAATACATCTAACTCCTTCAAAACAGTAACAAAAATAAAAGGAATTTATTTTATATATTTATTTAACTACTTTGCCGCAAAATTCATGACATGAATACGTTGACATATTTTCAGTTAAGAAATCAAGACTGTTTGTTAAAATTTGATTTTTGACGTAAAAATATTTCAATTTTCTTTTTCATTTTTTTTAAATACGGCTTAAAGACTTGCAAGGAATTTCATGTTTTAATATTTATTTGTGTTTAAATTAATTTAATTTATTTTTTGTGTTTTATTTAATTTAATTCGCAATAATGTAAATTTATATTATAGCTTCCGAATCAAAAATTGTAATATAATTATAATAGCCGTACTTTTAAATTCGTTTTAACTGTTAAAGTCGCAAGAAGCGAAAATCACCAAAAAATTAATTAGAAAACAAAGTAAATAAAAAATTAACATAAACAGTTGGTCCTGGATTTATAAAATTTGGTACATAAATACTTCCTGACCAATAGATAATCAACAATTAGAATCTTTTTAAAAATTACTAATTTTATATTTATTAAATATTAATTTAAATTTAATCAAGCAGAAAAGATTATTGAAAATTGTAGTGTCACATTAAAATTCAAAAGATTAGCTTTCCAAAGACAAAATTTTCGTTTTCAGGACAATTTTTATTTAGGTTTTATAAACAATTCAGAATTTTAGAAATAATTTGTAACATTTTCTTTTTATAGAAATGAAATTGAAATCAATTTTGTTTCTTTACCGTAACAGTCCGTCGTTACTTCCTTAACGTTGAGAAAAAAATATCTGCTTTTTTTTAACAGTAACTTCTGTTAAAAGTGTCAAGAACTTTATAATGGCTTATTTAAATAACACAATGTGCGAATCTTTCACATTATATGCCATAATTGATGAAATCAAGAGTAACGACATCATTAAGACTTTGATGATGAATGAAAGAATGTTTTCATGAGCACTTTAAAATATTTAGTAAACAATTTTTTAAATGTGACGTATGAGATACTTTATATACATTGCAACTAATTCCAATTCGAAATAATAATTCTCTAAAACTATTTAAAAAAGTTTCTATAATTTCAAATGATATCATACTAATAGTTGCAAAATATTTGCAAAAATTAAATTTTGAAAAGAAAAAAAATCTTACATTTTAGTGACTTATACTAGAGTGTCATGAAGAAATAGGAATCGTCAGCCCAATGATTATAATCAAATGAACATTAGCTTGGAAATAGAAATAAAATGCTCAATGCAAATTAAATTTTCGCTACTTTATTAAATTTAATTTTGGATTTATACCCGATTTTGTTCGTGATTAATGTACCGTATTCTATACATTAATCACTGTATTATTTCTGCATTCAGTTCGTTTTTAATAAATCACTGAAATAAGCTGTAGATTTTTGATTATAATATGAATTAAACAAATATTATTTAAGTATGAAAAACTTAGTCTCAAAAAGACACTTCAGTTTCTTCAAGATCAGATTTTTTGAATTAGAAAAACATTAAAAAAATTGTTTGAAGAATCAACCCAAAAATTTTAGTTGAATATTAGTAAAATTAATTTTGAAAGTTGCTTAGTTGCTACAAACATGCTCTTGTTATCATCTCCAATAGCCTTAATTTCGGTTTATATTCTGTTTTGCTTTGATATCATTTAGGAATATGACAAGTACGATATTACTTAATTTGGAACGTTCGATTCATACGCTTGCATATTCTGTCATTCAGAATTTTTAAAAAAATGTGCCTATTTGTTAACTCTGATATTTTCAAAGATAGATTCTAAGACGTATTGTGCTGAAGCGCTGAAAAGTGTTTTCTTGCCAAAAGTGACATTTGATTTAACAACAAAACTGTACTAAAATTGACAAATAACTTTTTATTCATAACAGGTAGAAATATATTAAATGATTTTTTTTAATTATATTTTTAAAAAAATCACAATTTATTATTTTTTACAAAGGCGTTTTGATTTCATACAAATATTTAGATAACTAAGGCTATAAGACCTTTACATATAAAATAAATCACGGCTACTACTGTGAGTGAATTGCAATTAATATCGCTTCATATCTCACTAAAAACTGATTTCATCAATTGGAAATTTTCAAAAAAAATTAGTGAAAAATTTCTTTTCTTTTCTTTCAATATCTTTTGAAAATTGTCTTTCATTTTGAGTTAGAAACAAAAATATTCTATTAATATTAAATGCAAGAACACCTTAAGTGATATTTTCCAACATTTATATAAATTCCAAAAGCTTTAAAATGCAGCTTTGTAAAGTTTGTCAAAGAATTATCGAATCATATGCTTCTCTATGAAAGAGCAACGACATTAATTGGTGTGATGTTATAATTAAGATGTAAATTTTTCACCTCTCAGTGAAAAAGATATCTTAAATTACGTGTATAAAAATAAATTTTTGGAAACACAAATTTTGAAAATTATATGCACTCGGAAAAAAGAATATTTATTCACATTAAATATTACTTATATTATATGCAGAAAAAGTTTAAATATGTAGCATGTCATCAGCATTTTTATGTTTCTAAATGCCTTTCTTCTTTTATATATATATACTTTTAAGAAAAAAAAACAATTAATAGCATAGTGTCTATTGTAAAAATGTTGGAATAATACAGATATGAGATAGTCAATCTAATTATATAAAAAAAAATTAGTTCACAAATTTAAGACCTCTATGCAAAATATTTTTCCCTTTCAAAGATGTGAATTCATATCGCCGTTTAGTTCGAATTTATATATTGCGAATACGAAAAAAAAGTTGGTGAGTGAAGAATGCAGGGGAGGGAAGTGGTCATCAGTAAGATAAGATAACCAGATAGATTACAAACCAGTCTCCCAATGGGTTAATGGGCACCCCGCAGCTGAGAAAGAGGGGAAGTGAAAAATGCTCGTTTATTTTTCGGACACTGTCTCGTGTGAAGCTGATATTTTTTTGAAGCAACCTATTGACGGATGGAGGGAAATTTTTGACAAGCCAACTCAGAATAACTGGGCGCCCGGAGGGTTAAATCATAAAGCATGATATATTAAAATATAGATTATGAATCATATGGGGCATTTTTTGAGGATTGAAAAGTGCACAGGATACGATATCAACGAGCTTATTGCAGAAATTTCTAGCAAAATAGAATCGCTCGCATCAACTAGTATTGCTGCATCAGCCTGAGAATCTTTACATTGTCATGAATTATACTACCTTCATACAATATAAATGTTTTAGCGAATGAATATTTTGAGAAAAAATGTAAAATATTTCTAAGTCATTTTGAAGTCCTTTAATCTTTTTTTTTTCTTCTTCAGCTTTTCAAAGTTTTGAAAACCCGACAACACTTTAATGATAAATAAGCTTTTGATTAAAAAGCTCATCAAATAGATTAAAGGTAGTGAAAAGAAAGATGTAATTAACATTGATTTTTACTGAAGACAGAACTTGCTTACTACGTGCTTACAGACGCAGTAAGCACGTTTCCTACTTTATCTAACAGATAAGATATTAAATATATAAAGTAATATTTGGAATGGAAATATTATTTCAGATAACCAATACATTTTTAATTAAAAATTGAGTTACAAAAGGAGCATTTCTGTCAATCCCAAAATTCTAAATGAATCAAGATCTTTCACTGAAAGAGTATCTGATTAACATTGTCCACATTATTTTAAAGTGTGAATATTAAAAAGTTTTTACCATATTTTAAAATTACATATTAGAAATTTTCAGGATTGAAAAGTTCCAGATAGTTAAGGACGAGGAAAGCGTAATAAGTCCCGTCAGTGCATAACAGCTGGTAAACTAAGGGCAGTATAGATGGCTCTGGATTTATGTGAAGGAAATCGCAATAGTCACTACTTTAAAGTAAATTTTGTCTAGACGGTGCAAAATAAAAAGTTTCATGCTTCGTGTGCAACTTATCCTTAGTACTTTACTGGTCAGCTCGTTTCTGATATATCAATACGCATGAATTGAGTTTTTAAAGATTAAATACACATATAAATATTATCTAACCATTTGAGACCTTGTTATTCTCAACAATTCAAGGTAATTGGTTATTTTGAATTTCTCTATAAGACTAAAGATTTTTAAATAAATTCATGTAATTCAGCATTCTCAGGAATGTTTTATAACTTTAGATATTTTATATATGAAGTACAAATTATATTAAAAATAAAAACTAAATTCTGAAACGCTATCAAAGAATTTCATATCAAAAATTCATTGAAACATGCCAAAAACCAAGTAATCAATCTACAAATTAAGTTGAGTCTATGTATTATTGACAACTGTTTGCGATTTAAACTTTGATTCTGTAAAATATATTTGATTATTTGTAGTTTTTATACATTCCTTATCCATCTGTATAACTTCAAACTTCGTAATATAAAAATCAGTGGAAAGCAGTGTTATTTTGTTACGTGAAATTTATTTCAACTCACCACTCATCTGGATCTGCAAATTTGCAAGAGGTACTGCTTTTGTTCTGTCCTATTCTGTTCTGAGAATAGAAGAGATAAACATGTAAAGATAATTATTTTTTGTTGTGACAGATTTCTGATAAGTTTATTTCGTCATTAACTGCAGATTGGTTTTCAACAAATTCTTATTCAGTATCATTGGTTCAAAGTCAACAATTAGATAAAAAATTTAAATTTAGATTAACTGTATGAAACTGTTTGACATAATATATTCAAAAACCATTTTTATTGAACAAATAAAGTAAATAAGAGTCAGAAGAAGGACCTGATTTGTATTCTTAAAATCCACTAGTTAAAATATGAATTAACTAATCAGTTTAATCAAACGAAGAATTAAAATGCAGAATAATAGTTAGAATGTAAATAGCATTTTAGCAAAGTGCGAATATTGTACTTGCATCAGCTGAAAGTAAGGAGCTAGTAATATTTTAAAAAGAACAAAAGGATAGAAGCAAAATTTTCTCGTATTCTGTTCTCTGCCGAATATTTAAAAAAAATTCTTCCTTTTACACCGCAAATTTAAATTTATAAAAGCATTTTTATTCGAAAACTGAATTTGATTATGTTAATTAATGAGCTAAATTATTTTTGCAGCTAATCCATTATTTTTCACTAAGGCGTAAACAAATTAACAGTGCTTCTAGTGTGATTATTTATCGGAAGAAAAAAATGGTTTTTAAAAAACAAAAAGATTAATCAGAGATTACTTAATTTCCAAAAAAAAAGTGATTTACTCATCGTTAAGATAATGTCTTCTTTATTTGTAAAGTTTAGAAATTAAGAAGTATTTAAAGGTATTTTCTAATTTCTAAGGTATCTTCTAATCGTAATGAAGAAAAAGTAAAGCTTCCAATACTAATAAAGTAACAAAGCTATTGGTCTTATTTGTCTATTGATTAGATTATTGAACCTAGAAATGGAATATTTCATTTTATTTAAACGGATTTCTTTAGACACAAATTGTAGAGTTGGCAGAAATTTTATCTTGAAAATAATATATGTTTTTTACTTACTAGCTTTGAAAATGTTGTTTTGTTTATGGTTATTTTTCATGGAAAACTTATTTCTCGAAAGTAATATTTGCAGTATTTTAAAATTAATAAATATAGAACTGGACAATGTTTTATTAAATAAAATTTTAAAAAAATTAATGCATTTTATTAATAACCTTATAGAAGGAGTATTGTAATAGTAACTATGATTTGATTTTATAAAAGATACTTCAAAAAGTTATTGGTATTGATTCGCAAATTTTGTCTCACATAATTGAAAAACGTGCAGATGCATATAGAGTTGATTCTAATAGCAATTCTTTCTAGAGTTTTGTAGCTTATTTACGTTTCTAACATTTATCGGCTTGATTCAGTCCTTTCACAAATTTTTAGAAATATAATCAAAAATTCTATTATTAAAAGTATTATATTATATAAACTAAAAATTATGATATAAGTAAAAAAATATTATATTATTATTTACACATTTATCATCACATATTTATTACTACATTATTAAGTTAAATATTTATTATTTATCTTTACATTTCTGTAATAAAGGAATGATTATGTTCATGTATTACAAATATATGGGTATATATCAGTGTGATTAAAATCAGAGAAAATCAATAGACAAAGTAGTGGGACAAACACTACATTCATGCTGCCTTTTTTGGCATGAGATATAAGTATAGTTAAAAGTAGTTAATATAACTTAAAATTGATGTTTCAAAAATAGGGCATGAGGCACTGTGTGATAAATATATTAAAACAATGCTATTTTGAAATTATGCCTTATAACATAAAGAAATATATTTTACGTACTCATTTAAGATTGTAGAACTCTTAACTGCCCGCTTATTACTGTTTGTGTTTTAATTTATTGTATTCATTATAAATATTTACTCCTAAAAAGAATTTTTTACCAAGACAGATATTTTTCTTAATTCAAATTTTTTGGCTCTTGGAGATGCTTTTAAAGCCCCAAAACCAAAAGAAGTATAAATCGCAAAATCAATAGTGATGTGCTTGTTCATAGATTCTTACATATAATAAACGACGATTCATTGATTATACCTTTCTCAAACTACATACTCATGTGTAAATAATAAACAGTTAAATGGCAAAAGAAATCTATTATTGCGGCGAAAACAGCTGCTTCAAGCTTCTTCACATAATAGTAGCACCAACATTTTTGAACAGAGCTTTATACTTATAACGATTTTTGAGGGGGAGGGAGAGAGAGATGCTTCTGTGGGGTATGCTATCCCATACTATGCTAAAACCCTCAGAAACTAATACCATACATTCAATTGCAATCTGATTTCCACACACAATTGATGCAATTGATTATAATTTTTCTAAGCTCAATTCAAAATTCATCCACCAAACATGTGCAAATAATAAACAGATGAAGAGCAAAAAAGATCTATTATTAAGGTAAAAAAATATAATTCATACTTATTCTAATAATGAGAATACATAAAAATCTGAAAAGAGATTTATATTTAAAAACATATTTCTTGTTATTTTTGTGGAAATGCTCCTGTTGCTAAAACTTGTAGAAACAAGTATCATACAATCAAATGTAATATAACCACTCATGAATTTACAAACACAATTAATGGGAGGCTGTCATTGATCATATATTTTCTAAACTCAATGCTCTTTTCACTTATCGTGTGCAAATGATAATCCCCTGAAATACAAATAAAATCTATTATTGCGATAAAAACAGCTGAATCATACTTCATCACATAATGGTAAAATAGATTTATTTAAAAATGATATTTAAGAGCTTTATGAAAAGAGCTTTAATTTAAAACAATAAATCCTTAAAACCTTTTTGAAGATTTTTCTCTTACCCAAAACCAGAAAAAATAAATATCATGCAATCAATTGCAATCTGAAAGCTCACAGACTTCCACACACAATCAATGAGCGGTTTTCATTGATTATACCTATTCCAAACACAATTCAGTACTCATCTACAAATCATGTGTAAATAATAATCAGCTGAAGTGCAAAAGGAATAGATTATTGAAATAAAGAGATCTAGTTCATGTTTTTTCACATAATTGTAACACCTAAATTTCTATTATTTAAATAAAAAGATTATATTTATTAAATAATGGGTAATTTAAAAAAAAATAATAAGTTTCATATTTAAATTACCTTTTTGGAAGACCCTTCTAAGTCTAAAACACAGTTAAAACAAATATTACGCCACCAATTGCAATCTGGAAAACTCACAGATTTCAACACAAAGTCAATGTGAGGTTTTCATTGATTATACCTTTTTCAAACACAATCCAATACCCATCTACAAATCATGTGTAAATAATAATCAGCTGAAGAGCAAAGTAAATCTATTATTGAGGCAAGAACCCACTATTCATGCTTCTCCAAATAGTGGAAACATCTAAGTATATCTTACGGTGCTCTCTTGACCCTGGATATAATCAGTTCCTCAAGGAGGAAGAATGGCTTTTCTTCTCCTAATTGTTGCCCATGAAAACAGTAGGAGAGAATCAGAAGAAAATATAAAAGGAAACAAAAAATATCGAAGCACAATAGAAACTCTCTTAAGCGTTTCCCACTGACTCAAACCACTAGCTCCTCACAGATAGCTTTGATGACAAGCAAAATAAAAAAAGGAAGCTCTGAATACTGAGACTCTGGCTATTTTCTCCCTTTTGGTAGCCGAGTACATTCTTTTTTCATTCCCATCTTTGTTTCTTTACTATCCTAAGTAAATGGCTATGATTTTGTTGTTTCGTTTTCCTGGAATTTTCTCTTTATTACAACATTTTTTTTTCCTTCTTTGTTCTTCTTCTTATATTATTTCCCTGCGTGTTTCATTGAAGAGGGGGAGGGGGGCAAGAGGGTAGAGGGGCAACAATCGATGACTCTCTTCCCCATTCGCAAAACAATCTGGTAACGTAATGTATTTGTGATGACGAAATACTGCTGCGGTTGGAGGCTCATTTCTTTAATGTAGCCAACTCTGGCCCATACGGTGGAAAACAAGATCAAATGATGAAAACAACGGCTATTGCCGGATGAGGTCGTAATGGAAGACAAGGCAGCAAGGAAAAAAATCGAACACATTTCAGATCGTCTCCGTATTTGTCGAGTGGTTGAATTATTTTTTTTTCCTGTTCCTTTTAATTCTTTCAAATGATCCAGATGATTTTTTTCTTTCAAATGCATGATTTTTTTCTGTCTTTGGAGAAGTACTTTATTCGTCGGAATTTTTCATTAATGGTATGCGTTTCCTTTGGAGTGGTTGCCATTTTAGTAAAAGAGAAATAAATTTTCTTAAGCATGTGCAGCAATCAAAGTTGAAGGATTTTTTCTGACGGAGGGAAATTTATATCGCAAGCAGGTAGAAAATAAATGTGAATGAATCGAAATGATAGTAACCGTATTTGTTTTCTGTTGTTTGATTGATTTCTGGCTTCAGATCAGTATATGATTATAGACAGCAAACAGCTTGATATCTTTGAAGCGCTACCTTTAATATTTTTTTTTCTGTGGGGAACTTATGAATAAGATATATGCTTCCTATTCTTAACATATACCCTTTGTTTTTATCCGTATGGATAATTCTTTAGGTTTTGTTATAAATGTATCTTATGATACTTCCTATTTCTTTATAAATCAAGTCGATCCAAATTTATGAAAAATTCAAGTAACGAGGTTTCCCATCATAAAATAAAGAACTTCGTTGCTTGGTTTTTTAGTAAATTGTATGCTTTACTGTAAGAAACTGAATTGCGCAATTTTAGAGTTTTTGATAGCTAATGTTTTGAACAATTTTATATTATTTCGAAAAACATAAAAACATTTATTTGTAATCACTTATATTTATCTGATGCTTTTTATCAAATATTATTTTTGGTGTAAATTTATTTTAAACTAACAACTGATTTTTTAAAAATAATTTCTTATTGTAGGCAACACATGAAACAGTCTATTATTGAAAAAAAGAGCGAATAAAATGCTATATAATAAGCCTAAGAAATCAAAAACCAATTAATTCAAAAATTTAATAAAAATTATAAAAATGCCTAATGAAAGAAAACGAATTAATCTATAGATATAGTTTAACAACAGATTCTAAAACCCTTCATGCTTTTTTACATGCGTTAGGATGTATTTAACTCGTCAAAATAGAAATGAGAGGAAACGTGGAAGGAGAGGAAGTTTATATTTAAAAGTAAAATAATCTGGGATTACTCGCAGACTGAATTAAAATAATAGGTCAGAAACAGCACGATATTAATTTAAACGTGAAAAAATATCTATCCATAAACAAAGTGAAACATTGAAGAAGGATTGCGAAAATACTCTCATCCTTCCGCGTCTCTCCCCTTAATAAGACAGAATCGTCGAAAAACGGTTGTCTCAGAATTATGAAGAGAACGACAACTATACTAAAATATTGAAATAATTATTAATTAATATATCGCTATTAAAACTATTTTTCAATTTTAATTCCGAAACTAAAGCAACAAAATTCAAATTTAATAAGGACAGAAAACCATTTATAGCTTTAGCCCATTATAAATATATTATCGCAAGCAAGTTGCACTTATTAATATTTTTAGTTGAATACTTTCATAAATATAAAACAAAACAATTCGATTACAGTCACATAATTCTTTCAAATATTTTACTTTGTGCAGTGTCCTTGTATTAAGAAGAGACAGCATTACCTGAAAGGAAAGAAAAATGCAAATTAGTTAAAAATTCCACTAAAGTTTCTTTGTTTATCTTTAATGGTCTCAACACTTTAAAAATAGTTATATGCAGAATAAAAGACAAAAAAAGCAGGGAATTAGAACGAAAAATAATTTTTTAATTTCTTAGAACAAGCTTGATTTTCTTCTCTTACATAATTTCTTGGCCCCTTTTCATACACATTTTATATAGTTTAAGGATTTAAACTCAATGTTTCTAAGGATTTAAGGAGATTTTTTAATTGAAAGAAATATATTATAAACTATTTATGAGTGTAAAATGTGAGTAACTATATTAAAGAATTTTAAAATTGAATTTTTTTGCATGTCACTAATCATTTTTTCACCAATGGTTAAGAAAAAATAATAAAATAATTAAGAATATTTTTATGACAAGAGAACCTGAAATTAAAAGGTATTATTGTAATGAGATTTGGGCATCAAAAATTTATTTTACTCGAATCTATTTTAACATTCAAAAGTATTTCTTCGCAAGTAGAAGATAATGCTTTGTATTCATTAGTTCCTTTTATGAAACAACGTGATATATTTTTTTTTGGTATTTTCGGCTTTTGATATATGAGTAAGCTATCAAATTAAAATCATGAATTATTGTTTTATGCGAATAAAATATATTTTCTTAACCTTTAGGACCAAAATTGCATTTTTATGTGATTCAAGTATTATTTCATTAATGTTAAAAAAAGGGAATTCATACTTTATATAATTTCAAAAGAATGGTTTTTGAACTTGCTTTTCAAAAGAAGGTTTTTGCTGAGATTGAATCCATTTTAGTAGCATGGAGACGCAAAACAGAGGAAAGGGAAACTTGTTTAAAGATTGCTCCATACTTTTTAAAGATTATAAAACAGCACTTTAACTTTAAAGTGAAGTTTGAATTAATGAAATATACAGTAATTATTTACAGAACAAATTCAAGTTATTACATGAATATTGAAACTAAATTTATATTTAAAGAAATTGCATTCAGCTTTACAATTTGTATAAACAATTGAATATTCATAAATCATTTTAATATAATGAGAGATATTAAAATGATTTATGAATATTCAATTGAGATTAATAAATGTTAATAATAATCTATGATTTTCATAAATACTAATATTAATATATGATGTTATATAATGAGGGTCCTATGATCAAAACAAATCATAAATATTAATAATATGATGACAAATTTTAATAAATATAATGAATGTCCTGATAAATATTAAATATAATTAACACCATGATAAATATCAGTAATAATCGAAGATTTTATATAATGTGTCAGATTTCATTGCATTATTAATAAAAATAAATATTGTATATGCTGATCTTCTAAGATTAATGGGTAAATATAGATTGAATTTGAAACGATTGTTATTGTAAATTTTATCAAAAACAGTTTGATAACAATTTGAAATTTTATTCATTAAATGCCTTCTAATATTTAGTATACATGTATAAAATGTAAGTAATAAATTCCTTCATCAGAAATACATAGTTAAACCGACTTAATAAATGCCGAAATGTTCATTAAATTTCATGAAAATTGTAGAAAAATTACTTTATAAGGAACAACTGATTAGTGAAGAACATTGAACTCGATGCCTTTATTTTCGAGTTGCACTAATTCGGTATTTTAAATAAAGTTTAGAATAAAAGTAAATTCAAACTCTAAAGCATGAAAGAAAAATTAATTTTCAATCTCGGGGCCTATAGTAATGAGCATTCAGTGCTTTAGTAAAAAAGAAAGAGGTACAACCGTTCTGATAATGGCAAGATTTAACTATGACATAACGTTTAAGAATTTTGTGCTTAAAAGTATTTGGATTCCAAATTATAATTAATTATTTAATACAGCGCTTAAGTTTTTTTTCGTAAACTGTTATAAATATGGAATAGTAAATTATTCTTTGTGGCTAGAGAATCTCCAGGTTAGAAAAATATTATTTCGTGTAATTCTTGTCATTGTTTATTACTATTTTACTTAAAATTAAAACAAAAATCTTTTCTTAATTTTTTTTCAATTTTTTTTATTTAGTCAAGAAAATATATAACTAAAGAAATATTCACAGGAAAAACAATTGTTATGACTCGGGCTCTATTTTTGTTTTGGAATCAGTTTATTTTTGTCCAACACAAAAAAGGAATTCCATGTGATTATTTACATAATGATGATAGAGACTAATTAGAGTATTTACAGATTACATAGAATGAAATTGATCAAATGATCCGTACATCAAAGAGATGCAATAACGTAATGTTCCAAATTCTGTCTTTAAAGCAAACACAACATATTCGACTTAAGCCAAAACCGGAATGCCAGATTAAAAGTTGAAATAAGATGCAATGCAAACTCTAAAATGAAAATAAACAAGAAATATAAAACTTATCAGGAGTGGCAACAAATATTAATTCAATCCTGTCTGATATAACTGATCCAGTCTTTCAAACGGTTATTACTTCTTTCTCGGCTTTTGAATCACGAAAGATATTCACTAAACCAGCCATCAATATCTTATTTCACATTTGAGCTATATATAGTTCAAACTGCAATATCTACCAATGTTCAAGCGTTCCCTTCTTTATCAAATCCTCTATCCAGCGAGGAAGCATTAAGCAAACAGCAGCCGACACAGATGGACAAAAATCTAAAACTTTTTTATGTGATTCGGAACGATAACTCCAAGGGTCACCATAATGTCCACCGGAGAAGCCGTTACTGCGGCCCCAGGCAGGATTACATGCCCTTTTAGTCATCGGTTTCGCTAACACGGAACACCCAGCATCCCCTCTACTTTCTTTGCCCTTATCCGGTCCTTTTTTATCCTTCTTTTATTCTTAACCTCATAGCCATGGGCTGGTAGCTGGATAAGAGGGTAACCCGGGTAGGTTTGGCCCGACATAAGGGAGTGACAGCAAATCGATGGTCTTCTGTCTATACAACGAGAGATAGATCCGATGCTGTATTTGTTGTAGAAATAAAAGTGTTTGTGATGAAGATATATCTTATTAAAAGAAAGATTTTGGTGGGAGAACTTTTTTATGCGAAGCGAGAGGACAGGGAAGAAAAAGATAAGGTTATCGAGTTAGAGATTGTGATACGGGTTGGAAAAGATCAATAGAGAGCAGTATTAGTATTTAGTACTGGTACAGATTTTTTTTTGTTGAAGTATGGTATTAATTCTGTAATAAATTTCTGCCGCTTATCGAGCAAGAACGATTGTAAAATTATGAGAAAAAATATAAAATATAAAAAAATATAAATATAAAAAAAATATAAAAATATTCAATGTAAAATAAAGGACTGACTTTTAAGGCATTTTTCAAGAACCTTCAGCAGCATTTGTATTTAGGACTGCCGCAGAAGATATATATATATATATATATATATATACATACATACATACACACACACACAAGGTGGTCTGAAACATGGGGATAAGCCTTCGAGTTTTAAAAAGGTCACACTTCGTTTTTGTGTACTTCTTGTACAAGAAAGTAAAAGTATTAGTAATAAATTATTATATTAAATAGTTAATAGTTTAAATTCAAGTAACGGTCCAGAAAATTGGCACCTGGTTTCATCTGAATAATTACCAACTGATAAATTTCAGAACAATGAAGTTTCGTAGGAAGTTAAATAGATTTTTATGGCAAAACCACCTTTGAAAATCATTTCTCTATATATATTTATTACAAGATACTGGATAGAAATATTGATATGTTTAGGGAGTTTGCTAGATTGACAATCATGGTATCAGAAAAGCATAATTCAAACTTATAACAAAAAGTTGATCTTCTATTTACATATTGTGTGAGCAATTTTCAAGTTGACTCGTCTAAAGCAAAAAATTCAATCTCTGGTTATAATATTTAGAAATCAAAGAAAAAAAAGCTTCATTTTTCAAACTTCATTCAAGACTTTCAAGCATTTTAATTTATATGTATTTAATGTGCTGTCGAATTGTTAATTCTAACTTCATAATAAATGTTCGAAAAAAGTATGAAATAATAGATCAGATAATCTACAATGAATATGTAGCAGCAAATACCAATATCACTTTTCTTAATTAATTATTCCGATAGCTATGTTAATCTATAACCATGAATTGATATCACAATTAATAATATTTTAATACATTCTATTGTATCAAATAAATGATAAATTTTACCAATTCTAGATTAGATTTTCCTATATCATCGTCAAAACTTGTTGATTCTATGGAAAACGCTATGTTCAACAGTCCATGCTTTACATCAGCGTAAGTCTACAATTTTTATTTGAATTATTAAGAAAAATAGATTCACGTCTGGAAAAGGTGGGAAAGTATTGATTTTTTGGGAGGTTTCTAGATTATCTGATATCGAAAATGTGATTAGAACAACGAATAAAACGATTTACTTCCTGGAATAATGTATTTTATTAAAAATTGATTCAGAAAATTGCTCAGCAAAATATTTCCATTTAAATTTAATGCCTCTTTTATTATTTTGAAGTAAGTTTCAGTATAAAGAATTAAAAATTGGAGCACATAAAAAAGTAATGTCACTTAAAATTTTGAGGATTTTATTTCTTTCAGATTAATTTTAAAATAATTATATTTTTTTCAGTTTTATTTTCAATTTTGATAAACTTTGTAATAAGCGTAATGCCGTGAATGAATGGCTTTTAATTAGAATAAGATTCATAATACGATAATAACATAATGGCGAATGTAAAAAATGGTAAATACAAAAAAAAAGTTTTTTCATCTTTCAGCTATTTCAAACGATTTGAATTTAAAATATTTAGTGATTGTTCATAATAAAAAATTCTGGAATTAGTGCTATGTTTATTATATTAAATATTCATAGAAGCCATTTTTTAAGAAATTTGGAAAAGTTAGTAATATTATAATTTTTGGAAGACTTTCAGTTTAAATAAGATTCATAAGACGAGAAAATAGTGGTGAATGTAAAAAATTGTTAGTGAAAGTGCAATTAAAACCGGTTCAAGATATTTAAAAAATTAAGATTCAGTTTTATTTGTAATGGATTCTTTATGACCAAATATTAAATAAATTATAAAGAGTTAATTAATGTCGCTAAATATTTTGAAAAGATTTCCCAAAAACATAATAATAATGAAAGTCAAGAGGGAAAGTAGTCATCATATATTAATGATAACGAAACACATTTTGTTCTCACTACAATAAATCAGTCGTTTTCTAGAAATAAGTAACAGTTGTGCATAATAAAAAAAATTGTAAAATTGTTTGCTTGTAAATAGAACCATCTTGCTTAATTATCCTTTAGAAATAAATCAATACCTCATTACAAACTGGTTTCTGCAGATATAAACTTTTCATATGATAAAAATTATTCGTAGGTGAAATAAATGAAAAAATATTTTACCGCAGTTGTTAAATTTAGTATTAATACCTTTCTTTACAACATTAAGTAATTGAATTTTGCTGTTTTTCAAAGAAAAAAAAACATCACAAATTTTCATTACAGTTTTATGTTATTTTCACCCTTTAATAGGAATATTTCTCTATAAATTGTCGCTTTCGAAATTCTTTTCCATTTCCTCTTAATGTTACATTACTAATGTTTAAGCAACTTGTTTTTTGCCAGTTGTTAAAAAGAACATTCTAAAAAAACACATTTATTTCATATTACAATCACAGTTTATTAGAAAAATATAGGAAACTCGCACAAAAGAAACATCGACACTAATTTCGCTAGCTAACAGTTCTAAACTGACAAATATTATTGCCCGGCGTTAAATAAATTATTCTCAGTTTTCACGTTCGCAGCAAACCAGACTGATTTATTGTCGCCACTAAATAATAAAAACGGATCTTCAGTAAAAATAATAAGGAAAGATTTATGCGCTTTGCGGTCTCAAAGAGATTAATAGTCAAGCCGCCAAAATGAAGTCGAATCAACTCAAAGGCCGTTTGCTCTTGTTGTGCGTATCCCCTCAAAAGTTGTCGAGTACACCTCATGCGGTATAATTTACTCCTCCATAAATTAAGTCGCTATCTTCTACATTAATTGAAGGGGCGATTATGTTACGCGGCTTGTTGTACTCTTCCGCGCATTAATCACAGTTCAAGTGGTCTCGGCTGCTGCACGGCAGAAAATAGTACGCGCTTTGACTGCCATCTCTCTATCCACATGGACGCTTTTAATAAGCATGAATTATGAAAATCTTTTAGGCGGTTGTGTTTGTTTGAATAAAGGCAGGATTTGTTTTGATGGCTTTAATAGTTTGCCTGGAATCATTATCATCCATCAGAATAGGCGGGTATATTTCGATTTCAAAACTGATTTTAAAAACTGGGATACTATAATTAAATGAAATTGATTCTTAATTAGGATTCTAGATTGCTTACAAGGTATATAATCATAATTATTTTTCAATATATTTTGATGTATTGTTTCAGTTTTGCTCAAGGGGACAGTGGTCTCTATCAGACACTTTTGAGAATTTTTCCGTCATGGTTACGAAATTGTTTATCCATGTGTATTAAAAGTAAATGCACCAAATTTCTTTAAAAAACATTTTTAAAACGGTATGTATTATTTAAAAAATTAAAATATATATAATTTTTAAAAATGTCAAAATATACCAAGGGTTTTATTACTTTTTCTATCATTTTTTTTTCTTATTATTCAATGTAAATTTATTTGGAATAAAACTGCGTATGGTATTGTAATTCCAATTAAATGCTAAATTTTCAGAGATATTTTTATGCACACTTACTGAATTTTCATAAGAATTTTATGTTTTTCTGAACAAAATTTTTAAACGGGTCAAAATTACTGGAAACACAAAATGCATATCCAGTTTTCTTTTAATGTTCGACAGAACTCTTTATTATCAATTTCATTTACTTACTTCAAAATTTAGACATCTAAAACTTTTCAAAAGTATTTAAATCTAATTGCATTATCATTTTAAGAAAAGTCATTATAATATACCTCTTTTTCTCTATTTTTGACACCTGTGCAATAAATTCTTTCCCAGATAGTTAGGAAGTCTTTTTCTACTGAGACCATCTGTCTCATTTCAAGCCAACTCCTTTTCCTACTTCTTAGAAGCTTATTAAAAGGATTTTTTTTTTAAATATGGAAGCATTATCCATTCTAAATATATGACCTGCCCAGCTCACCCAATTTATATAAATAATTATATTTGCGTAAATTTATACTGATGCAAAGTTTTAATCTATAGGTTGTTTTTTTTTTCAATCCTAAAACTCTAAAAATAAATGTAAAGAATTACTGATTAATATGTTTATTTTTTGTTACAGTTTTCTTGGTGTTAATTTTAAAAAAAAATCTATGCTGCAAATATTTAACATTATTGAATTTTTAATGCTCAAAATGCAAACCATTTTTATTAAATCATTACCAACATTATACTGCAGGGTGTAATCTATACTTATAATAAAGCTCAATGTGTGTGTCTGTGTGTGTGTGTGTGCGTACGTGTGTGTGTGTGTGTTGGCGCTCTACACGCCAGACCGTAGGACCTACAGCTACCAAATTTGATACATGTATACCTTGAAGGTCAGGAATGAGTACCTCGGAGCCCTTTTTTCGAATTTTTAATTAGAATTTAAATTAATTAAAATTTAACCGAAATTTTGAAATTTTTCCGCTATAACTTCCGAAAATATTATCGCACTAATATGATTTTTACATCAAGTCAAAGATAAAAAAAATTAGCTTTCTAATGATATGAATGCTTTAATGTATAACTTAAGCTTCTATTTTTAACGAAGTTTTAAAGAAATATTTTAATTATGCTTTTTTATAACCTATATAACCCTAAACTATTACAACCCTATTTTCCAACAATTAATTTCTCACAAAATGAAAGTAGAATTTAACCTGAATGAGTACGTTAAGAGTGTACCAGTGATTGCCGCCATTTTGATAAAAACTCAAACTGAATAATTAAATTAACTCTTATTGAAATTGAACAGAAGAAAGTGTGATGTTCAGCACGTGTTGAAAAAGAACCGTAATGTTATGAAACATATATAAAATATATTTTCGACATAATTCCATGATAACTTATTGCGAATCAGAAAGATATATAATGCAATTAACAAATAATCGTAAGGCTTCTATAATAATATGATTTACTTGACTATCAAAGTTTAAATATATTTGGCTGAGAAGTTATAAAGAGATTTACATAAGTATTTAATTGAAAATTTTAGAACGCATTACTCCTGCCTAACCAGCTACTCGCCAAAGGCGGCTTGTCATTAATAAACAGTATATGTTTGATTCTTGTTAATATAAAATGTTTATATCACTAGAATACTATCAAACAGGGGAATTTAGAAGGAGTTAATAATTGATTTTGTCACGATAATCCCACAAAAAAATTTGAATGAAAGTAAATTTGCCCAAAACCTCTCCAATCATTTTTTTCTGCAGATATTTTAAAAGATTTTACCGATTTAAGATAGGTATTGAATTTTCTGGAAATACTCTCCTATGTGCTTTCCTAGTGAATAAATTGTATCAGTATTTTTTAAATAAAATGGGATGTTCTTGGAAACAAAAAAAAACTTTTAACAGAAGAAATCAGCTTTTATAAATACTATATTGTTTTCATGAAGCTTTAAATCACCAAGATGTATCTTTTAAGGCATCTTACTCTTGCCCTATAATAATTATAGTCATTGTTTCTTCTTTTAAACAGCTTAATTTGATCAAAATAAAATTGCATTAAGTAATAATTGGTTACCATAATTATTAAAGAAATCTGGAACAAAAAGTGTTTTTCAAATTCTTTATAGTTTTTTCAAATGAATAAAAGAATTTGCATTACTTTCAAAAGAATTATTTAAAATGTTATTATTTAGATATATATTATGTCTGCAAATGTGTATGTGCGTATGGGATCAAAAAATTTATCATAGAGGTGAAAAAATGTATTATCAATAGTAACATTTTCAGTATAAACAAAAATGACTTTGTAAAATCTTTGGATTTTTTAAGAAAATTCTGTGAGAGTTTATTTTAAATACAAGGCAGTCACATTCTGAAGAGAATCGAATTAATTATGTGTTACAAAATTTGCATGCTCGCCAGATTAATAAAGGAAAAGCAAAGCTTTTAAGATTTACATGCAATTCTAAATATTATTTTATTTTGTCAGAGTTCGATACAGAAGTTTATAAATGACTAATTGAATTATAGGTTTATATAAGACGAAAAGTAAGAGTATTTAGCAGTAGCACCTACACCTACTACTATTTAGCACCTACAGTAAGAGTATTTAGCATTTCAAATCAAAAGTTTTTTAAAGAAATCATTACAATTCGGCAAACAATTATTTTTAGTTAGTTTCCAAAGCTCTAATATTCTTTCTTTTTCTTTTAACTTGCGGATGGATCAAAATATTTTCAAAAGGAAATCGTGAAATTCATTATCTCTTGAAATTGTATCATGTACAGAAAGTGTAAAAATCAATGCTTTAAATGTTACATTATATGTAATTCAGTTAGAAAATTAACTTGGAAAAGCTAGTTATTTATGTATCATCGTAATGACAATATTTATTCGTAACCCATTGAAGCATATATATATATATTACAATATCGTATGATATTAAACGATATTCTCAATACTGATAATGTTGTTGAATATTAAATGATATAATATAATATCACACAATATTGCATAATATTATGAAAGAGAATGTGCTATTGAAAAAAACGCATTTCGAGGTGTTTCGGATGATGAATTAAATCGTTAACAATTTTTGCCAAACAAACAATTCCATTTAATGATTATATTATTATAAATAAATGACTGATATTTCCAATAAGCAAGTTTTTTTAATGCTTATGCAGGAAATGCTGCTCCCTGCCAGAATAAATCCTTATATCCAATAGTATTTTCAAGGATACACCATTTCTTAAAATGAGTGTTTCTATTCTATGAGTCACGCAATACCAAAGTCTGCACCTCTAAAATTACTACGTGAACTTGAATAGTTAAGAATGGATTCTTTTTATGTTACCTTTTTAAATTCTGTTCTTTCTGTTCTATTTGTAATGACCAAAACATTTTAAAGTAATCATTCAAACTTCTCACAAACGATCAATGTTTTTTCAGAATGATGTCTTTTTGTATCTCCTCGCAACTAAAAATAATGATTCAGTGATTGTTAAAATAAATGTAAGCTTCAGTTTCATCTGAAACTGTTTGGAGAATGCCATGATTTCTGGTTATCTTTCTAGGCAAAATTAAACATTTTATTTCTTTAAATTATCTGAAAATCAGAGCTGTTATGTAAATTTATTCCATATCACTTTGAAAATTACATTTTAGTTTAAAATTTGCTATCAGTATTTAAAAAAAGTGTTTCTATAAGACGTGTTTTTCTAAGAATAAAGGAAGAAATTTAAATTTAGCAATCGGTGGGTACGGATATATATACAGTTTATAGCATATATTATAGTCTTGTGCAATCATGCGAAATATTGCTCACATAATGTAAGTAGATTTACAATTAATTTAAGAATTCACTCTATAAACTGCTTAATGCTGTTAGATATAAACATGCCGACACGTATGAAATATCCTTCATTGTGTAAAAAAAAAAGAAAAATGTTAAATAATAATTACAATGAGTTATTTTTAAATGTATTAACTGTGTTAAAACTTTTCTTTATGTTGCCATTTATTACAGCAAGTATTGAGTGCTCTGTCAGTTAATTAAAATTAAGAATTATCTACCGTCGAGCACGTGTTCAGAACGCTTAAATGCGCTTGCTATATTAAACATCGAAAAAGAAATTGCAAAAAATTGTTATATATCTGAAATAATTGATGTATTAGCAAAAACAAAATCATGCATTAAGTAAACATACATTAATAATATGTGCTTGTGTGTGTTTTTTAACTTCACAAATAATTAAGGCCCCAAATGGCTTCTTGCACTCGTGCTCCTTCATAGAGAAGGCTTCTCTCTGGTTTGAAATACCTGTGGTTGAAATGGATATGGTTATAAAACTATGATATAGAAATAAAATTTATGAACCTAAATTTGCATAAAACCACTTATTGCTGGAACGAGAAAAAATAAAAAATAAGAATTCATCACATGAAACAAAACAAACTGCAATAACAAACCAAAAGTTTCATGCTAATTCAATGAGCTAAACTTGCATATAGAATGTTGTTTCCTTTTTGAAAAGCATTGAAAATAATTACATACATAAATATTGTTTTCTTTTATTTTCACAATCGAAAGAATAAATAATAAGCGCAGGACTGTAAAAGATGGTTGCAATTTTACATTCAAAACTGATTTTTATTAATTTAACCAAATACTTTTTGTTGACAATTTCATTAATTAATTATTATTAATTAATAGGTAGCAATTATTAAATATTTTTATAAAATATTGTTTAGCAACTTTATTTTTTTAAGCTTAACAATTCCTTTTTTTAACAAATTAGAGATTAATTTTTAATTTTAACACCACATGCCAATGTACTCTATATTCTTGAATCGAATGACGAGCACAGTTCCAGGAAAGACACTATGCTATTCTATGGCAAAGTGAAGGAGGAATATTTACCTCCTCTTTATTTAAGATTCACCAAATTCGTAAACAATAAATATTCAGTGAAACAATAAGAAACATGGAAAGTAAGGAATATGCTTTAAACTATATGATTCTTAGTTCCAACTTTAAATATAATTCAATTTTAAGTGCTGCACTATTCGTAAATCTAGTTCTTAACCCTCAGGATGCTCTGAATTTTATTAAAGAAAAGGAGGAAATGTTGTGGGAATTTTTAAAAATGTATTTAAAATTTTTTATTTAAAATCTTGGAAATTTTCCAGCATTTTTTTGGGTGTGATAAATAACAAAAAAAAAATGGAAATGTTCTACAAACTGTAATTAAATTTTTATAAAAAATAATCTTGCATCGAAGAACCTCCTAAAATATAATTGTAAACTTACTAGAGAATACAACTGACAAATTTAAACATATTGTTTAGTATTTTTATCGTTAATCAGCTTAATGAGTTCGTCGGTATTTATAACCAAAAATGTTTTAAAGTAGAATCTTTTATATAATTTTTAAGCTCGTAGAAATTCATCATCTTGCAATTTTACCATATAATGGCAATAATTATTTAAATTCCTATAAAGTTAGATCATATTATAAATATGTAGTCATAATAATCTAGAATAATATTGTCTCTTTTATAACACTATAGTGTTATTGAGGATATAATTACAAGTAATAAGTGAGTTATATTAAAAAATTTGAAGTTATATCGATGCGAAGTCAATAATATTTTAAGAATTCATCCATGAAGTATATTTTAACCAATTATGTTATTATGTTATTAATATCGCTATTAAATTCAGTATTTTCGGAAAACAGGCTTAGATTAAAATGTGAGTAATAAATGCCTTTACTGTGGTTTACATTCGGAAAAAATAGAAATTTTTTAAAAGCAACGACGAGTTTCTCAGATTACAGTGGGTTAAAATTTTAATGAAAATGTGTGATTTAATGTTTTATTAATTTTATTTAGTTTCAGTTGATTTTATTTCCCTTTTTCTAATAAGGGGATAATTTATTTGGCTTGTTTAGTAAAAATGTTTGTAATTCTTCTTTTCATTATGAATAAATAATAAAAAAATAACTATATTAACTAAGGTGAAATTCATTGTAGTCAGAAAAGCTCAAACTTGAAAGATAAAAAAAGGATAAAGGTTAAAAGTTAAGCGTTCGAAAAAATGCTTTAATAATATATACATTAAAATATACGTTGCTATCCTGGAAAAAGAAAGTATCCATGTGATATCACTTTAAAAAAATTTATTAAAGGCAGATATGCTTTTGAATTCAGAATAAAGCAATGATGCATGAAATATCGAGATGTATCATCTTCTCTCTTGTTCATAGAATTATTGAGGTCATTTCAATGAAATTTGGTATTTATATAAGTTGATATATTATAAAAAAAGACGAATATTATCATATATGATAATTAGGGTTCACAAACTGTTTATAAGTGCAAAAAAATGTAAAAAATTTTTACGAGATGAATAAAGAAAATGAACTTATAATAGGGTCTCTAATTCATTTTACATTTACACTCTTTTACAATACTATTTGCTATTAGAAACTGCTAGTTTTAACTGCTTGTGACAGTTTTCCAATCAGCCGCCAGTTTTATAGTCAAGATATAGGTGGATTCTAAAGGGCAAATGAAATTTCAAATCACTATTTCTAAGAGGGTTTGAAGCTTGTTACAATGATGGCATGATAATTGGACAGAGCAAATGGATAGTCATTCCATGTACTGCATATCCTCGTTTTTTAAAAACTCGCTTTGAATGCTCTCTATAAAAAAGGAGTCATACCCAACAACACCTCTTAAAACAGTCACAAAGCATCCAGCTCACTTCTGCTCAATGAGGCTTCTGCTTTTCTTCAAACTTCTGCTCAATGTTCAATTTTGAAGAAAGGGTCAACGGGTGTTTTTACTATTGATGATTATAGATCCATTCTAAATCCCTGTTCAGGAAGGCCCAAGGACGCCTTTATGGATGCAGAGTCATATCTGACCAATTTTATGAGCCCTCTAGCCTATGGATGTTGATCAGAAAATTTTGTAAACTGTCGATGAAATGAACAACCCCCCAAAAACTATAAATGAGGGTTGAGAGGGAAAATGCGCTGACTCATGGAGCGCACAGGCCGTCGGATGCCACTTAAGCCTGAGTTTTGGCCCGCGTTTACGTGGAGCGAATCAGTGCCTCATATTGCCCACGGAGAGAAAGCCTATCATGGAGTAAGGCTTGATGGCTGGACAGGCATCATCTTAGAAGAACCCACAAACCATCATGTCATTGACAGTATTTCCATAGTTGTTTTAGGGACAAGATTTTGGAGTCCTCTTTGCAAGTACCAGATTCTTTGTCCTGTTTCCATTGGTGCAGTTTGATCATATTTTCATGTACCCTGACACTCGTTATTATAGAAAACTTTAAAGGAGGCATTTCTGCCAAGAGAGGATATTAAGTACCAATCATATTCCCGGGCCTGAATTATATGACGATGATGATGATGTCATGCCTGTGTTTCCGCTGAAAGGGAGTGCAGTAGCTTCTAAGGGTGAAGACCCCTTAGCACCCGATGGAAGATGTCTGACTTTTACATCAAATGGAGATGAAACACATACACATACATACGCTTGCACAACCCCTTTTTACAAGGAGGCACATTCCTACATCTCACAGATAGAACACAGAAGAACAGCCCTGCTTGAACCGAGACTCTAACCCTGGACACTACGATCATGGGAAAGACACGCTATCCCTTTGCCAGGTCACCGGTAATTAATTATATAATACTTTTGAAAGAAATTAGGGTATGCCTCTGCACTCGCTGATCTATCAAGACCTGAAAACAGCAGGTCTGATAGAAAGAAAACGACTGAAAACTCAATCTTTTTTGGCACTTATTTTCAACAATAGCAAATCATTTCCTACACTACTATAATTTCTTTCTGTGAGGGGATTACCTTAATTACATCTAAATTCTTATTTTATTATTTCTAAAGTTATTATTCTACTTATAACTCTAACTTCCAATATTTATTACCAGACCATATTTAAATGAAAACCGCTGAACTTAATTGAAAGTTTACGTTTCTTCAAAAATGCGACAATCTTGAAATTAAAGTAAATAAACATAACAAAAACCCTTAATCCGCTTCCTTTCTTTTTCGAATCGTCTCGTTTTCCATAAATTAAATTGGTCAACTTTACCACAGGTACTGATTTATTTTTTGCATCCCTTTTCAACAATAGCAAATCACTCTCCACACTTTCCTTCTCTCTTTTTGGGGTTTGATGATCTTAATTACACCCAACTTCCTATCGGAACCACCCGAATAAATTAAGGAGATTCCCCTTCCGCGGCTCTTTCTATGGGCTCTCGACATAACCTCCTTAAATTTCACTTATTGTTTCCTGCGAACTCAGCTCATCAAGCGTGCACCTTCGAAATTACCCTAATTAGCATCTTGCTGCCATGTTCCAGAGGCTTTAAGTCGGCGACTTTTAATTACTTGGCCGGTTGATTGCCGAAAAGGATCTTTTCCATTGGAAAGTCGCAAAATATAGGCGCGTGAAATGGAAACGCATTTGGATACCAGGGGATATTTATGGCGGAACGGGTCCTGGAGGATTTTTCACACTCTATCGGTAAGGTTTTGGAGATGTTTCATTGGAATATTTTAAAATATCATATGGTCCTTGGGGGGATAGAATTATTATTTTGGAGAGAAAAAGGAGAGCGTTAAAGCTTGATTTGCAAAATTGAAATGTTTCGTTAGAGTAACTATAATTGAACGAATAAAATAATAACTTGTTTAATTCATAGAATTATGTAAAGATGATTTCATAGTTATGTTATCATTGTTATATTTGTTATAATTGTTATATTTTTAAAATCAAGTTTGGATTTCACACTTCTATTCATGTATTTGCAAATGTCTAAACATTTTAACAAATTTGAATAAATGGATGCAGTGTTACAATAAAGAAATCGTTCACTTTAAGGTATCCGAATACGATAAAAATGCCGATTTTCGCTAAAAATGATATTTTTTCAAAAATTATTTTATTGAATAGACCAGCTTTTCAACTATCCAAAACAGGTTTTCTTTTTTCTCTACGCTAATTAAAAGTCAAGATATTAATATTTTCGTAATGATCAGTAAGCCGGAAGTGGACATTTAAATAGCCGAAAGTACTGATTTAAAAGATCGAAAAAGTATTAAAAATTTATATAAACATAAATTTAGCTTTAAGTAAGCTAAATGTTTTACACAGATAAACACAAAATGCCAATGAGAGTTTTAACGGTCTGTTGTGGAAAGATGTCTTTGTGGAGATCTGAATACTTAGATTAGGGGTATTTAAAATAATACATGTTAACTAATATTTTATAGGATTATTGAATATGCTTAAGGTGGTCGGAATGTATCCTAGTGAAAATTAAAGCATTTGCTGATTTCAACAAATACAGAATAAATAAATCTAAGTAACATTAATTTTCAAATGCAAAAATTACCAGAAATTTTTGTTAATGATTAAAAATGAAAATTATTAAAATATGAGAAGGGAGAAGTTAAAATCTGAAAATGTGTTTAATTGCGTACACCTATATTTAAATTTAAAACAAGTTAATGTATACTTTAAATGCATTTTTCCCAAAATTGATTTTTACTCATTTGCTTCTCACATTAAATCAAATAACTCGAAATATAATTTTCATATTACTATGAAATTTGATGGACTTAAAATAAACTATTACTATTAGTCTTGATACTATTTTGAATAAACTAAAAGAATTTAGATCGAGTGAATAGTTTTTAATTTACAGTCTATTGTCTGAATAATAATGCCAAGAATTTACTAAAAATTCTATAATAAAACTTCGGTAAGTTATAAAATTTTTATTTATTCTTTGATTGCAGTTAATTCCTTAGAGAAAACCATGTAGTCAATTTCAATGTAAATTTTGTTAGGATGATAATAATACATTTTGGAGTAGACAATTTTTATAAGAATTTGCTTAAATTTATGCTATTAAATGCCAATTTTCAAAAAAAAAATAATGTTTATTTCTAATATTGGCATCCTAAACTAATTTTGAATAAAAACCAGAAATTTGGTTAAAGTATATCTACACTATGTTTTTTTTTTAAGTGACTCGAACGTGTTCGGATACTTAAGTTCAAATTGGGGATATTTAACTCTAGGTTTAACCGTACAAAGAGAAATTTAGAAAGAAAGATAATCTTAAAAAATAAATATAACAATATATGGTTAAGTGATTATTATGAATTTCAATTGTAGAAGAAAAAAATTAATTAAATCATAGATAATTATTGGAAATAAATCTATTATTGTTTAATTAATGCGTCTACTTACATTTTTCATGATATTAAATTTCTCTTCTCATACTATTTCAAAATGCACGTTTTTCATTTGCACTTATTTTTGGAATGTCTATTCATCCACTCCAAACCATAAAACAATCATATGAATTAACAAAATCTATGGGAGTTATTTATGATTTTAACTGTTCTTGATTATTATTACGATTCAGTAAATAGGATATAACAAAAATGGAAATGCACGATTAAATCAATGCATGAAATGAACTATTCTTACTTATAAAAATAAAAAAAATTAAATATTTTACTTATTTTATTCATATAGTTCGGGATAATGAAAATTTTAACAGATGCAGTGAATAATTAAAAATGAAAGTCAACAGTTTTTCAAGAAGTCATGTTCCTTAACAAATAATATTATATAAATTAACTGATAATGATTATGTAGCAATATGAAAATGATATGGTTATGCAATGAATAAAACTTTGTCATTAGAAGTTTTATACTTTATTTTTTTACACAGTGTTTTCATACGAAATGTTACTTTCATGAGTATGGCATTCAGTTAACTTTTAATGGTAGACCAGACAGAAATTGCATCTTTAGTGCCTACTAAATTTCTTGATCGATTTTTTTTTCTTGATAGAAGTTTTATTTTCTTGATAGATTTATAAACCTAATGATATTTATAAAAATAACTGTATATGTATTTCGGAAATGTTGTTTATCTCTAGCTTTGTAATGAAACAAAATGTTATATAAATTACATTGCAAAAAATAGTTTCTTTTATATCTCACTATTTAAGATATAATTCACTTAATACGTTTATAAATTAGAAATTAATTATATTTTGATATATTTCGAATTGTGTGAGAGAAACAAATTGAAATTCTAATAGAAAATATTGCATGCTCTGCTAGGAGATTATTCTTAAGTCAAATTAAAATAATTCCCCTGAAATTTATATTCGAATTTAAACTTGAATTTAATCACAATCAGTACTTATTTCATATATTTTTAAAAAGAGGAAGAAAAATATTTTCTGGTAGATAGTAAAAAGGTAAATAAAATAAATTTAAATAGAAATTTTTGAAAATCAGTACAATAGAGAAATTATTATGATCTAAGCTGAATTATCCAACAAATGAGAAAGGGAATTCTGAATTCAAATATATTTTGAATATTTTATAACAATAATACATTTTTCTGATCAAAATTTGAAATCGAGAAATTTTGGTAATGTCCCATGCTTTATATTTTCTTATAAAGCTTGGTGCAAATTTAAGCATTGATACCCGGAAAAAGAGAATATATGCATTAAAATTACATGACAAATGGGAAAATAAAAAAGGACATGATTAGATTTTCATGATATATAGATTTTGAAAAACAATAAGTATAAAGTAAGTTAAAAGAACATAAAAACTTATATCAGTAAAGCGTCGGTAAATACATTTATATATAAAATAATGGTGGGGGATAAATCAGAAAGCATAAATGATTAAAAAATATGAATTAAATATTTTTAGAAACTATATATTAATCAGCTCCCTTAAGGGAAACTTAAAATTTTTATAGATAACTCAAACTATTTTAGAAGTTTTACATCCTTATATTCATTGGTTTAACATTTTCTTATTTTTATTTATATCTTCATAAGTAAACGATTAAAACAAATAGCAGAAAAAATATTTTTGTAGTTTAAGATGAGTACAAACTTCAATTTTTCAGAATAAATTGATTTTGAAAGTAAGCTTTATTTATAGACAGAAAAATTCCAAAAAATTTTCTCCGTCTGTCCAATCACATGATGTGAATATGATAACTGAAAAACGTAAAAAGCTAAATGAATAAAATTAAGTATGAGATATTTACATCAAAATTTCAAATCAAAATCTTTTAAAATATTCATCTCACAGCCATATCATGTGTATAAGTAATTCTGTGCCCCTAAAACGAGAAAAATAATAGATTAATGAAATTTGTTGAATTTGGATAGATTTAATATTTTATATTCAGTTGCAAGATTTGATGGATATTTGATTTATGTCAATAAAAGGATAATGCACCATAATCACCATTGTAATAAAATTGTTAAATAGATCACTTATATTTGTTATTTTTTAATATAAGAACAGCATGAGTCAATGAGTTTATGTATATGTTATGTAATTATTGAAAAACTTATTGAACCATATAAATAAGGATTTGATCTGAAATTTGTGTTAAATCTGTTATATAATAAGTCATATGGAAGGCTATACAAAATGGTTATTCATCCGCATAGAGTTTACAGCAATTCAAAACGCGAAACCCGCCTTATTTTATAAATAAAAAAGAATCCCTTGACGATTTCTTTCCGCTTTATCCATTGAAAAGAAAAAAAGGCTGCTTTCTCATTTAATTTTCATAAAGAATAGCAAAGATAAAAAATTTATATTTTTCAGTCAATATACTTTAAAAATATTTACTTATTATATATTTTAAAATATTTACTAATTGTATTTTATATTTCTTTATATTGAAAAAATAGTTACCAAATACCACTACCTTCTATGGATTATTCAAGAAAACATTTCACTCTTGCCGAAAATATGAACGAACTTTTTCCTTCGCTTTATTTATCAAACATTTTGGAATTATGTAATAATTTCTTTCAGTTTCTAAAAGTATGGGCTTCAAATCTATAACGCACCGCTATCCCTCTATTAAGAATATACAACTAATAGACTGAAATCAGCAGTCTAAACCGCTAGTCAACTCAATCATTGAGTTTCTAGGCTATTTTACTCCTAGTTGTGAGGCGAAACCATTCATCATAAGGCTCTCAATACTATTGATCATGCTTTGTGTGAAAGAGGGCGCAAGTTTGAAGAGCTCACGCCTCAAGTCAGACGCAACATTTGTCACAGAAACCATCACCTCGCCAACCCCTGCCAAAATGTTCCATTACCCATTCGAAACCACTGTTTTAAATATTTTCTAGAGCGTCCTCGAATGGGTAATTAAGACCCATCATCTTGCATAATGTGATCCCATAAAAGAACCCGTCTCGATAAAGACCGGGGCTGACTCCACGCGGTCGCTTCATTGCGATTGTGTGTGAAATCGACCGAGTCCCGTTTGTTGATTGCCGCTTGGGCCAATGAAACACAAACAAAATCCATAATCGATTCATCTCTTAAAATGAAATTTAGAAC
>JAPMOQ010048382.1:8082929-8096994 GCA_026543055.1 Argiope trifasciata
AATAAATCTCCATCCATTTATTAAATAATTTTTAATTATTTTTTTAATAATACAATAATACGTAATAATGCAGGATAAATGATACGTAATAATACAGGAAAATATTGACTAAAGCAATTGAGAAAGCTGTACCCATTGCAATACCCTTAACTTGTTTATAAAAATTAATAACATTGAAAACATAATTTTCGATAATATTAAAATTGCATAAAACCAGCCAGTCATTTTTATTAATGATATCTTCATTTAAATATTCATCCTATATAAGAGTACAGACATTTATTAATTTCTCACGGGGCATGTTGGTATATAAATTTTCAAAGTCAAAATAATTAATTTATAACTATTTTTATATCATGAGGTTATTAATTCTTAGATATATGCTAAGTTGACTAATGTAATTTAAATTACATTCAATACAATTTATAAGATAAATCAGGTTTTTATTTTTACAAAAATTTGTAAATTAGCGTTTTCGCTATTAATTGGTTCTCTATTTGCTACTGAGCAAGTCTTGCACTTTTTGTTTCCACATAAACGATATTTATTTTTTAATAGTTTTATAACATAACTGTTGTGTCGGTAGCTTTTTTTCCGTGAATACTCCTGACACAAAGCTATCCACAGTGCGCCTTGGTAGAGCGCGCGACAGGCCATGCGCTATGATACTTTCACTATAAGCTTCCTGCATAATCTTATTCATTTAATATAATTAAGTATATCCCCCTAATCCACAAAAACAAGGATTTTTCGAAAAAGCAAACCAGAAGAATAATTCCAAAAAAATTGAATAAGTTATAAAAATTATTTTTTAATTTTTGATTTTGCAATTAGAGGAAAAGCGCGAATGCTGCTTAATCCCAGCTAAAAGCATAAAGTCACAAACGTGGTCAAAACAGGCAATATAAACCTAGAGTTTACTTATTCGATGCTAGCCATGGCTGTTACATCCAATGCATGGATTTTAAGTTTGTTTTCTTATGTTCTCTAACATTCTAGACTTTTCTTTACTATGCATTGGATTTTTGGAAAACGTTTTCTGCTGTTTAGAATTAGAATAATGCAACACAATAACGAAAATATATTGATTGGTAATTATAATATTATTATGGGTAAAATTATTATTATCAATTATAATATTGTAAGACAAATGCAAGACGTAACAGTCATTATTATTTATGAACCATCCAATCCATAATTATGTGGCAGTCATTGTCTCATATAATATTTTTCTCAAAGTAATTAGTGTTAATGAATAATCCCTGCTATTATAAAGCTCATAAAGAAAGAGCATGAATGAGAAATTAATGAACATTCCCATCATTATTCTTAAAAGAGCATTATTTTGTTCTAAAGAAGCACAGCATGTTTTTTATTAAAATATCATGAGAATCATGTAATAAAGTAATATTAATTATATTCTACATAAAATGTTATTGAATCTGAGCTAATAGTAGGTAAAAATATGTTATTCAATTATATATTTATAGATTAATTTTTTTGTCTATTCTATAACACGAGTACAATCGTGATTTTACATTGTTAGAACTGAATGAAATAATACATTATTTAGAGACATGATTTGCCGATGTCATTTAAAATGTCAAAATAATAAGTTCAAAATATTATTTTTAAAAATTAATTTAGAAAAAATTTATAATTTTTATAGATTTTTTTTCAGTACGAACTAATGTAATTACTAATGATTAAATATTTTGATTGCAGAGTTTAAAATTATAATTATATTTCCATGCTGGTTTTTTAAACATTTCCAAATACATTTTTTAAACGAAAAAAATAGATAATTATTTAAAACTTTATAATTGCTTTGAAATAACATAAGGGTATTATCAAATTATTACGTGAACAGAAAGTTGGAAAGATGATCGTTTTGTGGGTATATTACTTTTGAATATCCTTATTAAATATTGTTAAGATTTTAATTCTCATAGATACTTGATAACAGTAATTTGTAATAATATTCTACAGTATGTTTATACATTCTGATACGAATAAATTTCTTGCTAGTGCAATCATTCTTGGCTTGTTTTTCTCTTATTATTGATGGTTCATAAATTTAGCTTAATTACATAGGTGTATAACATTTCTTTTAATCTTTTCAGTAGAAACTTTTAATTAGTAGTCTGATTACAAGTATAATGAACCTTTTCTGACAAACCGACCACTCTACTCATTTATTAATTGACTGGACTTCTTAAGCCCGCTTCAGATTTACATACAAGTTGGTGTTTGGAGAAATTCCTTTTTGTTAATTAAATACTCAAAACCAATATCTTAACACCTGACTACTGTGGCCCATATGATGTTGAGATTTGTTACCCAGATACATTCTGTAACTAACAAAATTAATGAAAAAACGAAAAAAAAAATATTGATTTGGTTACATTTATAATAGTTCCTGAGTGATTGCTTCCAACTCATCAACCGACTTTAGCCAAACGTTTTTTTTATTGTGTGTATGTAAAATCGTGATTTTTTTGGATAAAGTATTTAGATGCATAACATATACTGAATAATGCATATAAAAATATTTCAATCTTACCTACATATGATTTGGCCATTTACATAGGATAGTCATGTGTGCACTTAGCACATAATATTCGAATTATTTAACACATTAATTATATTATTGCAATTGGATGTTAGCCGAAGATAGTCATATTCGAATAATGTCATAGTGCCTTCGAATAGTGCCTTCTCACTAAATTTTGAAGTAACTATAGATTGTCATCCTATGACAACAACAGGAGTGCCACACAATTTCACGAGACAGCACTATATGACATTGGTACCATATAGAAAAAAGGTTCTAACAGTTAGATATAAAAATATTTTGTTTGTTTAAAATCTTGTTTTTACAAAAAAGACACACACACACACACATATGTATATGTGTGTGTGTGTATATATATATATATATATATATATATATAATGTATCAGAAGAGATACAAACGTATGTATCGCTACTGAAATAATACTTTATATTTTTTCATAAATATTTAAATTTCTTAAATTCATATTCTTTTATTCGTCTTTTTATTGATTGTCATCTTTTAATGCAATATGCACTTCTCTCAAAAATTACCGTTCTCATGTTATTTCAGAATAATTATTTATATTATTGCATTATTTTTAATCCTTTATATTTTCTATAATCCATATAAATACTTTTTGAAAGGAAGATTATCTAAACATGTTTTAAAGCAATAAAAAAGTAAGATTTACATAAAATTTGCAAAGTTTGATAAATTATCTAAATTAAAATATTTGAAAGTCCACGTAACTTTTATTTTTTGCTCCAAAGCTATGTTTTAAAACCTGTCAAACGATTACGAAGCAATAACCACCTAATAATTTCCTCAAATTCATGGACTCCAATTTAAAGTGACGGCAAAGAAGGCGGATTCGCTTCGCAAACTCTGGACCCGGAGTACATTAAACCGTGTTGTAAACACACATTCTTAATGGCAATTTACGAGTTCTCGCTTTCCCAGAATCAATACTACCAACACATTCTTGGACCTGGCTTTATAAATTCTTCTCTCAGCACCAATTTTTTCCACATCTTATAAATCCGGAGCTCGTGAAAGTTAATGTTCGAAGTGAGGTGCAAGAATGCGAAGTAGTTTGGTGGTCGAGCTAACTCCAGAAGTGGACATAAAAACTCGGCAAGGGATGGGGAAAAAATAGATAAGCCTGTAAGTTTTTAGGCTTACTCGTTAGCCTCTTGCTCATAAACCCTCGTTTGGGGGAGTTTTATATCTACATTTCTCTTCTGTAATGTCCGTTTCTCTTTCACTCTCTTCACAAAGAGTTCCAGAGAGTTGTCCGGTGTGATGCAGGGTTAATCACCCATCAGCAGCAGAAGGTAGAAATGCAGTCTTTTAATGAGGAGTGGACACTGAGCAGGAATTGAAAGGTTAAGTATGGAATGATGTGATGATACAGATGTGAGTCACATAATTGTTATCATGGGAGAAGAGAGAGTAGATAATATGAATCACTATGATATAAGCAATGTATCTCTTTGGATTATTAACATATTAATGAAATATTTTCTTGTTGCTAAGATGTTCCTAAATTCTTAAATATATTTATACCAAAAATGATAAGATGAATAATAGCAAAATGCATATTATGATTTTATTAATGACCTGAAATGTGTAAAAATTATAGAATTGACATGCTTAACCTCCCAAGTTTCACCCAAACAGACAATTGTTTTATCTAATTATTCATTATTTTGTTGGCATTTTAATAGATAATCATGATATTTGAAGGGTTTTAAATTGGAGAAAAACATAGATCTTGATGATGATTAATTTCTTTATTTAAGTTGGAAATTAATAAGACACATCAAATGCGGTGAAAGTAAAGTTTTATTACCAAACTCATTTTTCAAGCATTTCTCTTGAATTTTATAAGCTTTCATTTTATTTTTCCAATATTTTTTTTTCTTGTAGCTAATTTCAGTATTCCAACAGCTATCTTTCTATCTCCTTCATTGTATCATAACTATTCTTAATATTTATATCTATTAAAGTAATAATGCATAAAATCTAACCAAATAAATATAAATATTTACATTTTAATGACAAACGATGTCATTTCATATAAAATATTCCATTTTACTTGGTCCAGATGAATTGTACTTCTTAACGTAAATCATTACTTTGTAGTGTTTAATGTCAGTATTGACTGTTATTTAAGATTCAGAAAGGCTATGTGAACCTCAATGAAACTATATAAGGTTTAAAAACAATGGCATAATGATGGATACAGGAGCAATAATCTCTAGTGAAAATAAAACAAAATTATATTTATCTGTATGTTAATATTATCTAGAATAATCTTACTAAGCAAAAAAAAGCATCCGAATCTTGTTGCCAAAAAAGTTTACAAATATTTTATTTTCAAATACTAACAGTTTTTGAAAGTGCGAAACTATTATTAAAGAAACTCGACAAAAAAAATCGTGTTTTAAAATCTATCTAAATATTGTATTAAGCTAATAATTTTTTCAGCCTTTCACTTATGAATATTCATTCTTATGAATTTTTCTTCTTTTGTAAATAAGTTCTCGGAATAATAAAAAAAAAGGGGCTTCAATTATTTATGCAGTAAGGAAAAAGATATTTTCTTTGTCCTAGTTAATACATTTTCAAAAGATGTCAATGTTTATGTGAAAACAATATTTAAATTTTTAATTAGATTTTTTTTATGTTTTAGGTATTAATAGAAATTTTGGTAGGTAATTATCTCATAAGAAGAGCTTTTGCGTATAAAAATTTGGAATGTTTTAATTTTGGAATTCCATGTTAATTTCCAGAAATATGACGAAATAAATATTTTTATAAGTGTGAGGGTAGTTTTTTTTTTAATTAGACGTCTAAAATTTTTAATTATAGTTTCATTAAGAAAAAAGTCTGCTTAGATTATCATATTAAAAATTTTTAAGGATTTAAGTAACATTTCATATTGAGATATAAAAACAAAAGAAATATCATATCATTATTAGAATGTTGCTGTATAGTGTTTCAAGTCGATTTATTTCTTCTCTTTCAGGTGACAAATTAATATTTATACAGAATAATTATTCAAATTTTATGAAATATTAATCTGTAGAAAAATATCGTTACACACAATATATGATATCAAGAATTTGTTACAGCATTTTAAAAAGTGGCGTTGCTATTTTAGATCAGTATTCCAATAGTCAATTAATATTGACTATTCCCAGTTCTTGTCATTTACTGATTTTTCCAATCACTACGTTTTGTAATATATTGCACAGTTTTTTTTTTTAATTATTATTGATTACTGGGCATGGAGATTGCTCAAAATGCCAGCAATAATAAATGACATTAGAAAAGAAGAAATAATGCATTTATTATTTTGTTTTTCATTTCGAATCGATTTTTATTTTATCATTTCTATGCTCTTTCTGGTTTCAAAATGCTTACATGATTTTTTGAAACGTTCTTTTGTTTACTAGGCTCATTTCGTTACTCTTAATTTCATCAATCACATTCTTGGTCTTACCAGATATTTTTGATACTGAATTCTTTTCAATTTATATCCATCATTAGACAAACCAGTAATAATTTTTACAGACTAGCTTAAATTATGCAATGCATGCTTCTTGAATTAGGGCTACCATGTCTACATTTCTTTGAAATCGATAAAGGAATGAGTCCATGATATAATCATACAAGTTTAATGCCCCAATTGCTTTCCACAAGTCACATAACAATAAATCATACCACAACTTTCCACCTAAAAACTATATGATGTTTTAAACAGTTAGAAAAACAGACTGTTTCAAAGTCTTAGAGACTAAAAATTCTTAGCCAATACAGTAAATTGTCTAATAGAGAGACCACATAAAAAAATGTACTACAATTTCATATAAAACAGTCTTATACACAGAAAAAAATAAATTTTCGCATAACCAAAAAAACTTACTAAATGCAATTATGCAGTACATTAATTACATTTGCTACGCTATACCTGTTTCATATGAATTTCAATTTTTATATTAATTAGGAAAATAAAAATAATAATTAAGATAATTTGATTAAGAACAAAACTGGAGCAATAAACCCTGCTGAAGTAGCTATGAGTCAAGAGGCGTAATTTGTCTTTAAAAATAAACACGATTATAGGCAATAAGTATAATTGTATAATAAAACTTTTGGAACTGAATTACATTTTTTTCTTCTTATTTTATGTCAAAATATAGGGAAAAAATGTTTGATGAAGAACAAAACCGCAGATGTAAACTTCACTCTTTACATTCGAGTATGTGTTGAAAAAAAAAAATCGAAAATTATACCAAAATTCTACTTAGATGGATTGCCCAGTCAAAATTGTAGTAGTAAAAGCATTTTTTTAAAGCAAATAGAAAGAAAAGCTCTGTAAAAGAAGAGTTGCTATTGGATCAGAGCAAAACAATGAATATATATATTAACTATCATTATTATTCTCTGTTTACAGGGATCTAAAGTTCTCCGGAATAAAAATTATTTAAAAAAATATTTCTTACACTTGTTGCAGTTGAAACAGAGAAATATAACATGAATATTAAGCAGAATGACTTTTAATATCTTAACAAATTTTTCATAAAAATGCCAGTGAGGCACAAAACAATTTTGAGTATATAAATTAAACCAACTTTTGCAAAGTTTGCAGCAGTTTCTTCAAAAATAAATTCAGAAGAAAAGTAAATTTGAAACATTTTATAAATGGAACAGACCATCTTATGCGTGCATCCTTTGTGAAAAATATACCTGGCATACCCCGTTTGAAAAAACCCAGCCACAGACCATGAGAATATATTTCTCCAGAAATTTCCTTCGTCTCGGTAGGCTCTACCACTAACATTCTTTTCAGACGATAAATAGGGGTTAGGGCTGAGCAGTAAAGCTATCATTTGTCTCCCCTTCCTTCTCTGCTCAGAATCAGGAATTGCTGGGGTGAGGCAATAGCCACGGGTCATCTTGTCACCTCTGTTGGGGCCATGTCTGCCTTTTCTCTGTCCGGAGAACCTCCTCCCATGTTCCCCCCGTCCATTAGCAAAAGGGGGGGAGGTCGAATTCTGATTAGATGCCATCTGCGCCACCCCCTGGATCAATTTCAGATGATTCGGTGATCGACGGAGAACTGCTGGATGAATGGAAATGTTGTGGGTCGGGGAAAAGTGTAATTGGATGTCAGTCTCGTAACAATGAAAGAAGAACTGGCTTTTGTCTTGTTCCGAAGAATTCACAAAAACTAGACTGTTTTATTTTCAAAAAGAACAATATTGAATCATTATCTCTGATGGACTGTAGATAGTCGTTGGTGTTTAAGTTAATATACATCATAAGTAGTGTTTCTATTATATTCTTCCTTCCTACAGATATATAGGAAGATTATATATCTATAGAACAGCAAAGATTTCTACCCAACCATTAATTTTCTTCTGATTTGATTAGTAAAATCATTGCTAAATATTATTTTCTTTTTTACACTTACTTTTTACACTCTTTTTTACACATATATTTCTTACACTTATAAAAAGACCTTGTATAGACAGTCTTTAAAATTTATTATTATTATTATTATTTACTTATTGAAAATCATATTTGCTAAATTCCTTAAATGAAGATATGGTAAAAGGTTGAAATAAATATTGAAATATGATTTCTTCGAAATATGTTCTCTAAAAATTGGAAATAATGTTTTCAATATTTGATAAAATGAATTCGTTTAATTCGAGTTATAATTCAATCAATTTGTGGGACTTTAACCGAGGGATGACGCCATGAAAAGTTTAAATGTAAAATAATCTGAATAGTATTATTTATAATTAAAATTTCAAAATATTAGAAATTTTGAGCCTGCAAATTTTGTTAGAGGGTTTTTTATTGTTTATTTTGCAAATAATGGCCGCATTTGCAATGCCTACGCCTTTATAACACCTACAAGGCTGTCAGATCTTTAGTCATTTCAAACTACTATACCCTTAATCATGATTCTACACTGAAGTGACAAAAGTCATGGGATGACTGTTAATATCGTGTCGGTCCTCCTTTTGCCCGGCGAAGTGCAACAACTCAACGTGTCATGGAGTCCACAAGTCGTTGGAAGTCCTCTGCAGGAATATTGAGCCATGCTGTCTGTATAGACGTCCATAATTGTGAAAGTGTGGATGGAGCAGGAGTTTGGGCACGAATGGACCTTTTGATGATGTCCCATAAATGCTCGATGGGATTCATATCGGGCGATCTAGGTGGCCAGATCATGCGCTGGAATTGTCCGGAATGTTCTTCAAACCAATCGCGAACAGTTCTGGCCCGGTGACATGGTGCATTATCATCCATAAAAATCCCATCGTTGTGTGGGTACGTGAAGTCCATGAATGGCTGCAAGTGACCTGCAAGCAGTTGAACATAACCATTTCCAGTCAATGATCGGTTCAGTTGCACCAGAGGACCGAGTCCATGCCATGTAAAAACAGCCCACACCATTATGCAGCCACCACCAGCTTGAACAGTGCCTTGCTGACAGTTTGGGTCCATGGCTTCGTAGTGTCTGCGCCACACTCGAACTCTACCATCAGCTCGTAACAACTGAAATCGTGACTCATCTGACCACGCCACGGTTTTCCACTGGTCTAGGGACCAGTCGATATGCTCACGAGCCCAGGAGAGTCGCTGCAGGCGATGTCGTGCTGTCAGTAAAGGCACTCGAGTCGGTCTTCTGCTGTCATAGCCCAAGGAAGACAAATTTCGCTGCACAGTCCTAACGGACACGTCCCACATTGTTTCTTGCAGTTATTTGACGAGGTGTTGCGTGTCTATTAACATGGACCATTCTACACAGACGTCGGCGGTCTCTGTCGTTAAGTGCAGGTGGTCGCCCACTGCGCTGTCCATGATGGGATGGGATGCCTGAAATTTCATACTCTCGGCACACTCTTGATACTGTGGATCTCGGAATGTTGAATTCACTAACGATATCCGCAATGGAATGACCCATGCGCCTAGCTCCAACTAACATTCCCCGTTCAAAGTCTGTTAATTCTCGTCGTGCCGCCATAAATCACGAAAAACCTGTTCACTTAAATAACTTGAACACAAATGAAAGCTCTGGAAAACGAACTGCGCATTTATACTTTTTCGCTGCGATACTACTGTCATCTGTATATTTGCATTTTGCTATCTCATGACTTTTGTCACTTCAGTGTATATTCAATGCAATCCGGTTCCATTGAAAAAACCCTTTACTTTCTGCCATTCTTTAAAACTTTTGTTTAATATTTCACCATTTATTCCTGTTTCTCTCCGGTCGAAATATCTTTTTTTGCAATTTTTATAAAATTTAAAACTATTAAACATAGAAAGTTACATAAATTTTCTTTGCAACATTTTATTTCGTTACTTTATTATGGCATTTTCCATACTTTCCTTTTTTTTAAAATGCGGAGATTTATATGAACTGCTCATTCATTCAAGTAACAACCATTTTTTAACATGCAGTTTTATAGGATAGTTTTTAGAAGTTCAAAGAAGTGTTTCCACATGTAGTAATTATAACTGCCTGTACTACAGGTAACAAATCTAAATTTGAGTGGTTTTTTTAAGAAATTTTACGGTTGCGTTTGAAAATATTTTCCTGTATTATTACGAGAAAAAAATGATTAAAAATTATTTAATAAATGGATGGAAATTTATTGATGATTTAATTTTGATTAACTTAGAGAATACCAATATTGTTACTAAATGCTATCCTAAAGAATTAATTTTGACAGAAACAAATACAAATCATCTTGAAGCTCCTTATCTGGATTTGAGGATCGAAATTGCTAATGATAAAACAATACTTCGTGTTAAGGATAAAAGGGACGAATTCAGCTTTAAAATAATTAAACTCTGTAATTATCACTCTAATCTTAAATCTAAAATTTTCAAAAATTTAATTTTCTCTCAATTTAATAAAATTAAAACTATTTGTAATAACAAAATTTCATTTATAAAAGCAACAAATAGTTTTATTAAAAATTTAAACAATAATGATTTTTCCAAAAACTACTGCAACATAAATATTTTAATTTAAAAAAAGAAATGATGAAATATTAGTAAAATAGATGGCGCTCAAAAACTTCATCTATTTGTTTTCTCTGTATTAATTGGAATCTCAGTTGGGGTGATATTTTCTCTCCTGTTGCTGGTATATTCTTTCACTTTTTTTTCTTTGTTAAATTTAGGTTTCGTTTTTACATTCTTATGTAGTTTTATTTTATTTTATATATTTTGTTTCATTTGGTGATGTCTGTAACGTTCCTTTTTTGTGTTTTTTCGCTGTTAAAATTGGTATGTCTCTTTTGCCTTAATTTTCGTGGGATTTTCGGATCATGAGGGGTCAATACTTATGGACATTGTCCGCGGCCTCTCACAGAAAAAATCCCTTATTTTGAATCTTTGCCCTAGGGTGACCCTTGAGAAAGCCTTCAGGCCGAATTCTTTTTCTATTGGTTGTAGTTTCGATTCGGTTGTGTTCCTTTTTGCTTGGCTTATTTTGTAAATTGATTTAGATTCATCTGCATTTTAGTTGTAGCTGCATTTGCGCTCACTAAATACAATGATTGACTTTTTTTATAATTTTAAATTTTGAACTTGTTTGAATCCGAAATAATTTTTATTTTTATTTCATTTACTTTTAATTTTTGTAAACTTTTAGTGTTTAATTCCGAATTAAATTTTTATTTTGATTTCGACCTAATTAGTTTCGATTTCATTTTTGTTGACTCAGGAAATGGGTTTTAATTATTTTAATGCTTTTACGATTTATATATATGTATATGTGTTTGTGTGTATCAACAACGTTTCAAAACATTTTAATTCTTTCAACACGGAATATTATAGGATATATTGGAATATATAGGCTATTTACGTATTTTCAATGCATAAAATAAAGTGTAACAAATGTCAATTATTTAAAACTAATTTTCAAAATGCATTCCTTAAAACTTAAAAATAAAATTGTGATTTTTTTAAAAATCAGATTCAATTTTTAATTAAAAATATTGTAAACATGGATATTTAAAATCAATATATAAAATCATTTATTAAAAAGTATTAATTTACATAAATAGTTGAAATTTTGCTTTCTGTTTTTCATCCATATTTTAATGTAAATTTTGCATATTTCAGCTTAAAAATATATTACATTAATATTTTTGAAATATTACTGCGAATTTTACTATATTAATTTAATTACATTTTTTGTTCTATGTTAATACCTTATTTTACTGAATTCCAGAGTAAAATGATTCTCAAATTATTGAATATACATAATTACATATTATAAATAAAATCTATGTAGCAAAATCAATTAAAATAACACTTTAGACCAGTGTTTCTCAACCTTTTAGTATTCACGGCCCAATTTTCAATCATAATTTTCATTGCGCCCCCCCCCCTTTCCACCGCATACAATAAAATGTATACAATAATAATGTATTTTGAGTATTTTGGAGCTAACCCTACACTACAACCTTAATTTTAAACTTTACAAATTATCAAGAATACAGAAATTTATTGACATTTTGCAACCCCTATCCTCAGCATTGAGAAAACAAGAATCCTATGCCTTTTTATTGCTATTGTGTCCCACCATGTCGGGCATTCTCACGATTTCGCGAGAAGTTTCGATTTGTCTGGTCAGCTTAAAAGTTAAGTTAGGAACGTGCGCAGATGTGAACAAACGTTTTCTCAAAGGGAGAAGGAGAAAGTTGTATGGCGCCAATTTCAATTCCAGACAATCTAATTCGAGTCGATTCTTCTATCGCTATTGAATCTATTCTGAATATGTGTGGTATGTATATTTTTGTGCAATTGCAATTCACCGTATTAAATATTCATGGCAGCAGATTTATGCAGAATCATGGATAAATTTTTAAGCGGGCGTAAGCGAGCATTAGACGATAGACAAGCATCAACAAGTACACAGACGAGCGTGGTTCCGAAAATAAAATCAAGAAAATATTCTCAAGAATACTTAAATTTTGGATTCACTAGTACTGAAGTAAATAAAGAAGAAAGGCCCCTGTGTATCATTTGCTCAAAAATGTTGGCTGCAGACAGCATGAAACCTAATAACTTAAACGACATTTGAAAACGCTTCATAGTGAGTACGTAAACAAACCCAGAGAATTCTTCGAATTAAAATTAAAATCATATGAAAAGCAAAAATCATTGTTTTGAATGAATGTCTGTGAATGAAAAAGCTTCAATTGCCTCTTACAAAGTTTCATATAAAAAGGCCTGATGTAAAAAACCTCACACCTTTGGTGAAGAGCTTATTTTGTCAGCCGCAATTGAGATTGTAGAAATTATGTTTGGAGATAATTTTGCAAAACAATTGCAGTCTATACCTCTTTCAACAGATACTGTTGCCCGTCGAATTGCTGATATATAGCTGAAGATGTAAAGTGTCAGCTTTTGTCGAAATTAAGTGACAAATTGTTTTCAATACAACTCGATGAGGCAATACATAGTAATAAAGATACTCATAGAATTACTTTTCTGCAAACCAATAGAGCTCAAAGCAACAACAGTCGCATTATTTGCTATCTTAAATGAGTTTATGAACGAGGCAAACATAGAATGGAAAAATTGCGTCAGAATATGCACCGATGGTGCTCGTTCTATGTCCGGAAGATTCCAAAGTATTCAAGCACTTGTGAAACAAAAATCGCCACAGTGCGTCTGGACACATTGCATGATCCACAGAGAAGCTTTGGCTTCCAAAGAAATGGGTTCTGGTTTGGATATTGTGTTAACTTCGGTTGTAACAGTAGTAAATTATATAAAAATGAGACCCCTGAACTCAAGAATCTTTTCCTCACTTTGTAAAGACATGGGTGCAGTACATTCAGCGTTACTATTTTATTGCGAGGCAAGATGGTTCTCACGAGGGAAATTTTTGAAACTTGTTGATGAATTAAGAGAAGAAATCGCCGTTTTCCTAGAAGAAGAAAATACACCGGAAGCTGAGAATATTCGCGCTAGTTTATTTGTGATGAAATTGAGCTTCATGGTCGACATATTCGAGAAATTAAATAACTTGAATCTTCAACTTCAAGGAACAAATGCATATATATTGGATACGAGTGGTAAAGTTAATGCTCTTTGTAGGAAATTGGAATTGCGGAGCAGAAATTTAAAGCAAGAAAACTTAACAATACTTGCAAATTTGAATGATTGTATTAAAACTTACAAGGCTGAAGAACAACATGTAAAAGGTGTTTTTGTAACCATAGAAAATCATTTAGCAATGCTAGCAAAGGATTTTAAAAAGTACTTTCTTGCTGACGACAAACTGATATCAAGTTACTAGTGGGCGAGGGATTCATTTCAAAATACTCCCAAAGGTCTCAATTGAAGAGGAAGAAACCTTCATAGACTTCACGGCAAGCGGCGAAACCAAAAGACAATTTAGTAATAAATCACTCTTTGCACTAAAAACAAGGGCATTTCGCATTCTACTACCATTTT